>JAEIHY010005853.1:0-47914 GCA_018904565.1 Drosophila tsacasi
ACGAAAAAAATATATTTTATTCAAAAAGTCACGGACTTATCAAACGACCCTCGTACATATATGTCCAAAATTATTTTATTTTATCTGTGTTTCCTCATAATTTGTTGTATTATGCCTCTTTTGGGAAATATATAATTCTAACTACTCCAACAATCCAAAAATGTGTGCTACGATCCATACATAATATAGTTGAAGAACAAACCTTGACAAAATTGTGTATATCCTTTGTATATCTTTTTGTTATCCTTGGAAAGCTTGCGGAATTACACTCTTCAGAATCGAATCCACTCTGAATCACAATCTGTGTTTGTTTACTAATTACGTATTTAGGAACTTTTCTTAATCACGGGGCAAGTTTATCGAGTGTGCATTGCCACTTAGACTCAGATCTTGTCTTACTGTCACTGTCACCACTATTTTTTCACTGATAATCCAATGTGGCAATCAATCCGCCTGGCGCTTATCCTGCATCCGTATCTTTTATCCGCCGTAAACGTAACCGTATCCGCACCGAACGCGCGCTGGAATGCAATTGAGACGGAGAGACCGGATCGCCGAGCTGGCGGCAACTGCATCCGACGGATGAATATCTGAGGCGGCAGCAGCAGCAGTAGAAGCAGCAGCAACAGCAGCGGAGGTAGGGCAGCGCAGCCGCAGCCGCGCTCAGCAACAGGAGGCGAACGATGCAGATACCGTGCGCACGGATGTAAGAGTACGTGTATCTGAGAGTACGTGTATCTACGCCCCGGTGCTAACTAGACGGAGAGCCCAGAGGCGGCGCTAAAAATAGTCGCGGGAAGAACGTGCAGTCAGCGCCGGTCCATCACTTTCGTTAGATTCCGTTTTCTTTTTTCCAGCACAAATGCATATTTAGCTGGTTTTAAGCTTAACAAATTTATAGAGAATAAGTAGAGGAATTTATTTTAAAAATCATTTTTCCTAGACAAGTATTTAATATATAATAAAAAATAAATATACAAAAATTCTCCAAATACTTGTTCATATTTTTTCAAAATTGCTAGGCATTATGCAAGTTATTTAAAATCTTATGTTTAAATTTAGAATGGAAAAACTGTCTTTGAATAAATTTAAATCAGTACCTTAAATATTTTCCTCTTTTTGTATAAAATTTTAAATATAATATATTTTTCTCATATTTCCTTTACCATGTTTCCCTTCCTTTAAATTGTCAATGAACTCTGCTGAGCACCACTGATCCTCGGGAGCAGACGCTGCGTCTGTTTTCGTTGCACCCCGCGAAGCGTGCTCGGTTTCTAATGGGATATGCGCCCTGAGATGTGGAGCAAACGGAGCGGAGGTGGAGGTGGAGGTGGACTCGGAGGTGGAGGCGGAGGAGAAGGGCAGCGGGTTGATGGCGGAACCAGAGTGTCGCTTGCTTGGTTGCCATTTAATTGCACTGCGATCTCCGCTCTTGGACTTGACTAGCTGCCTAAGGGGGAGCCAGTATTTCAAAGTGTCCTAGAATACGAACAAGGGGTTCCAGAAATTTTTGCTTAATATCAGCATTGGGGGGAAGAGACCAAAAATAAACTTAAGGACTTGCATATAGTTATCTTGTTTTACCAATAGAAAAGAAAGTAATATGTGCCAGAAATTTATTTAATTTATTTAACAAAACTGAGTATCTAATTTCCCATTATTATTAATAATTCATGTTAAACTACCTTTAAAATCATGGTCCTAAGTCGCTTATTTTCCCGGTGACTGTACTCGCCAGCCAAAAACCACTGCCACCGCAACCCCAGCCCCAACCCCAAGGAACTATCCCAAGTCCGAGTTCAATGCACCTAAGGTGGTGGTGGTGGTGGGATAATATAGCGCAACGCGGCAACAAGTCTGCCCTGCAGGACTGAATCTGGATACAATTGCAGTTCATTCAACCCGCAGGGGCCAAGGATGAGGTGAGGTGAGCACATGGAGCCGCCATCTAGGCAACGGAAATGGACTAATTTTTCATGTTTTGAAATTGGATGACAGCCACAGGAGGACACACTTCCCGCGAAGAAGAGAGATAGAGGCTCAGGCGCAGGCGCAGGCGCAGTCGCCGAGCTGAGTTTGTTCACCTCACGGATCGAAGCTACAAGATACATGCGTGTACTAAGTAGTTATAGTTACGCACGGATTGTATTACACGATGGCTGAACGCTTCGCTGGAAGTGCTCGTCCTCGGTTTGATTTTTCCAAGCAACTGTTTCAATTTCCCTGCTGGCCTCGCTTCCCCGTATTTATCTTCGGCCGCTTTAATATCACTTCCACTTTTCCCCACCGAATTTCCCCTGTCTCGTGTGTGAATGATTTGTGACACCTTCTCGATGATGACTTCTGATGGTGCGCCTGCGCGCGGAATCCCCTTAATCTTGGAAGATCATTTAAGCAGTCTTCGGGCTGCAGGAGCAATCTCCTCATGTTCAATTGCCGGTTGGTTGTCGCTTTCATAAATTATTGTGGGAACCTCACATAAATTTCGGGGGGCCAGGCCAGAGTCAAGGCAATTGATCGTTTGTTAAATCCATTGGAATAAATTGGGGATAATTGGAAATGTAATATAGGAATTTTAGATTATGTATTGGTAATATATATTTTAAGTATTTAGTCAAACTATGTTTATATCTGATATATAGAAACTGAAGATTTAATTTAGAAAAATACTGTAATGAAGTTTATGTTGGTTAAATTAAAATTAACAAATATTAACATACTCAAGCAACCGGTGACTGTTTATTCATATTAAATATCTAGTAGATATGATCTATATTCAGTCTAAATCATCAGCTAACATAAGAGTTTTCTAAAAACTAATAACAAACTAAAATTCTAGTAATTAAATATATAATTTTAGTTCTTATAAACATATTTTATATTAAAATTATGACCACCTTTTCCTTCTACAAACCTGAGGGGCATAGCTCTTATATGCTTAATGTTTCCGTTGAAGAGGTAAGAGTTTCTATTATCCCTCGATACCAATCCGAAGTTCATTCTGTTCCCTTATTTCTCTTTAATAGAAAGACAATCCCGGCCAGAGCTCCAAGGACCAGCAGGTGAAAGGACGCAGTGTACCTGGCCCCTCTTTTACACGTAAAGTTCCTGACCCTGAAGCCTTTTACAACTTGCTGTCAGCGTACACCGAAAGGATAGTCCAAGAAGCCAGGAGTTGCTGGAATCAAATGTCCTACCGCCAGCGATCACGTTTCGGCCCGGTAAGATGGAGAAGGATCATAAGAGTTCATTCTAGGTCAGCCCAAAAAACAAGAACAGGACCTTAGCTCGTGATCTCACCAAGCGAAATATCGATACGGTAGTCAAAATGTCACACCTCTGAGCCCAAAAAATATCTATCACATTGAAAATTTATTGTAACAGCAAGGATAAAAAATCACCAATAATTTTTGTATTAAAAAATTCATAAAATTACACAAAAATATATTTATTTTTACAAATACTTATTTGCTGCAGTGGCGCCATTTATAATGTGTATTGTGTTGGTTTTGAGAACTACAACTTGTGGGTTGTGGGCTAAGCTGATATAAAGTGTGTGTATTGGCTAATTGGATCATGAACTAAAATTTTGTCGTTAAAAAAATATTTATGGTGAAAGGAAATAAAAACCACCTCTAGCTCTCACATTGTCAGATCTGACACAAGTTACGAAAACGGAATTTAGTTTCTATGAAAAAAAAGTTAATTTTCTTTTATACTTGCTTGTTACCGTTCTTGTTGCTCTAAATCATGCCGATCAACGGCTTATATTTTGCCTTGAGTATCTTGTGCTAAACTGAAGTTCCACTCGATATAAAAGCAATTATAATGTTCAGTTAGGAGCTATAAACATTAGTTTTAAACCCAGCTGACCGTAGGTTTCTGCATTGGCTTCCGTCTACAATGCACTAAAAATAATACGATCTCCAAATACTGATCGTGATATCTTTTAAATAATTGTGTAAATAATTGTGTTAATAACTGTGCGAAGAACCTCTGCATTCGAAAGGACTTAATCATTAATGGATCCCCGCCAAGTCTGCGTGTGGCGATGAAAGGTAAGTCCTCAACCAAAACGATTATTCTATATATAAAGCTGATAGATCCGATAGGTAAGCGCAAACAAATGTATTTATTTATATAAAGTTCCATTTTAATTTTCATTTCGTAAACTTTCCATAAGTCGTATTACTTTGAATAAAAATCAGCTTTTCATATATTTTGGTTAGTAAAACTCGCTTTATTTTCTCGTTGCTTACGTATCTTAGGCTCTATGTCGACTACTTCAGTTCTGACTCTATAAGCTACGATAAGTTAATGGTAAACTAATACTAACAATTAAACCTAATTAAATATTGTTGAATATTTCGCTGCATGGCATTAATTTTGGAAAATTTAGCACATTTTTTGTATCTAAACAATTATTAACGGTCAGTCTCGCTTTGTTTTTTTTATGTTAAACTTAAACGATTTGTACAACAATCTGAAGTGACTCTATCTACAGAATTAAATGCAAGAACAGAGTAAATATTGTTAGAATTTTGAAATGTTTCAATTGAAAATCCCACCAAAATACTTTCTCAACTTAAGTTTAGTGTCTAAACTAACTTAATCGAAACTACTTAGGTCGGTAACTACCTCAATTGGCTTAACTAAAACGACTCAATGTGAGTCAGTCAAGGAACTTTTTGCTTCTGCATCGATTCGGCGCAAAAAAAAAATCATATATATATGTATATATAGCTCTAATATTTCCATGGCACTAGAGGAGACAGGACAGATCCGGATCTAGAACTTTTCATCGTCAATGTTGCTCCGGCAGTTGTTCAGCGCCGACTGTCGCTTCAGGGTTCCCGTCTCGCAGTCGTTGTAGGTCTTGGCCAGGACCTTGGGTGTGTTGTTGTGATGCATGTTGTTGCGATTGAGGGTGCCACTGCCATTGCCATTGCCCAGGTTGCTCGTCTTTGCGGGCATACGGAAGCTGGACTGTCGCTTGGGTCGCTGGTCGTAGTACTGTCGGATATTTAGGGAGTATTTATTATTACTTTTTCGGGGCTATAGAATTAATGCAAACTCACATCTTTGGTGGGCAGGCTGGAATACTGATTGGGGTACGTGTCAAAGCTGGCTGTGGTGGTTGTGGTCTTGTTTAGAGCCTCCTCGGCGCTGAGCAGGAATCTCTGCTTGGTGTACCTATAGGTGGCCAGGCAACAGGCCACAGTTATCAGCAGGCAAACTCCAATCACAATGGGCACAGTGGCCGTGGAGGCAGTGTGGACATCTGCAAGGATTTAAAATGAAGATTAATACTTGATTTACTCGAATTTTAAGAAGCTTAAACTTACCCTCGCATTCATTGGGCACGCAGGCGGTCTTCTCAAACTCCGCCCCACGGCACTCTTGTGCATTGGGCTGCTCCATGAGACAGCGACGATGCCTCAGGCGAATGCCATCGCTGGAGCAGCTGGACCACTCGCTCCAAGAGCTCCAGCCCAGGAAATCTAAGGGGGATACAAAGAGTTATTAGTTTGGGAGCAATTTTAAAGAGTTCAAAGTCCTCCCACCTTCACATGGCACCATTTCGCACTTCTGCTCCTCGAGGGCTCGACCCTGGCACATCCGTTCGTGTCCACTCAGACAGCGTCGCGTCCGCCGGCGCAGACCCAATCCACAGGTCACCGAGCAGGCAGACCACTCCGACCAGCAACCCCACTCTCCATGCTCCAGCTCGTTGTCAATGGCATTGCCCGTCAGCTGCTGCTGCTGGTCGTCTGTGGGACAGGCCTGAAGGTTGCACACTCGACTTTGAGTGCCGCGTCCTCGTTGCCGGTGCTGGGTGCCGCCACCGCAGCTCACGCTGCACGGCGACCAGTCTGCCGCATCCCCTGTGTCCGTGGACTCGTGATCCCCTTGCCGCTGACAACTGCCATCGGCATGACAGCTGCGGGACTCCTCCTTGGCCAGGCTAATGCGCACGGAGCTGGCATCCGGACTGGTGGCCCGGCAGGCGTATCTGTACCGTCGCTCCAGGTGCGGCTCACTCGAGTTCGAACTGCCCGCTGCCGTGAGCCAGGGCGTCCAGGCGCTGAGCTTGCGCACCTCCTGGCAGCTCTGCATGTTGCACTCCTCGTAGTCCAGCCGACAACCCGGGCACTCCATGCCGCCGTTCAAGGGAGCCGGATCGTTGCACTCGCGACGTCGCATCCGGAAGCCACCACCGCACTGGGCACTGCACTCGCTCCACTCACCCCAGGGACCCCAGCCGCCGTCCACGGACTGCGGCTTCGCCACCGGACAAGGTGGTAGGTGGCGACAGTAAATCTCCGACTGTTCCGAGCCCACGCAGGTGCGTCCGCCATGCGCTGGTCGGGGATTGCCGCAGGAGCGCCTCCTTATCTTCACAGCAATGCCGCAGGTCTGGGAGCAGGGCGACCAGGCCGACCACTCCGTCCAGCCGCCATGTTGGGTGCAATTGGTCACCTGGGTGCTGATGCCCTCGCAGCTGGAGCCTCCGTGCTGCGGCTGAGGATTGTTGCAGCTGCGCTGACGGCACTGACAGTTGCTGTCCGGCTGCTCGTGCTGCTGGCACACAGCCCAGTTGCTCCAGGCTGACCAGCCGCCATCGATGGGGGCATTCAGCACCGGGCAGGTGAGCTGCGGTGCCTGATGCCAATGCTGCCACACCGAAGAGTCCAGTGGCTGGGGCATGCAGCGCTCCACCAGTTCGTTCCAGCCGCAATACGGATCCATGGCGTTCAGGCAGCTCGACTGCGACACATGCCGGCTGCAGTGCTGCGCGGGTATCCGCGTGAGTGCCAGGTCGGTGCCCAGGTAGAGCGAGTCGCTGACCTTCAGGTAGGCCATGTTCAGGAGCGAACTGCTTCCAGTGTCGTCCGCCTGCCACAGCTCAACCAGGCAGGTTTGAGCCTCGCCTCTGCCATACTTCACGGACAGCTTCTTGATGTGATTCCCGCTGCTGGCCACGAACAGGACGTGCACCTGCTCCGTTTTCGTGTGGATGATGTCCAGGGCAAGGCGACCAAATTGCTCTAGCTTGGAGTGATACAAGGGCTCGGCGCCAATGGGCTGAACCGACTTATCCATGAGTTGATAGCGGGAGCTCTCCAGCCAATGGCCAAAGCTGGTCGATCCGCTGGCACACTGGAACTGGCTTCGCTGGTTGGTGTCCACTGTCTGCCAGGCGGCATCCGCGTGCTCTTGGTGCCTGAATGGACCGTCGAAGGCTTCGTTGATGGCGCTCAGATTATAGGCACAGACCGCCGAACCAAAGATGCTGGATCTGTGTGTGGAAAAGTCAAAGGATTAGTATGGCAGGAAGCTCTGCAATATCTTGCTTAAAACCTACCCAGAAGTTCTAAAGGTGGCATATAGTATGGACTCGGATTCGGCATAGGTCATGCCCTGGATCTCATCGAAATAGTAGGGATATTCCCCGGGCAATGAGCAGTTGAGGCGAGCCTTCAAAAAGGATGTCCAATTTTCCTTCAACAGCCTGCCGCCGCCAGCATCGTTTTTGCACACACGCGCTATCCTTGAATATATTACCTAAGGAATATATAATATATATGTATTAGTTGGGTATGTCCTCTGTGAATAAAAAGGTAATACGTTTACCTTGCCACAGCTCATGTGCTCGGCAGCGGACTCGCGCAGCAGAAAGTAGACAAAGTTGCCAGCCTCGAAGCTTCCCACAAATTGGGCTCCACTCAGCCAGTTGTTGTTGTATTGCTTGGTGCGAAGGAAACGCTGCAAATGAATTATAAACAAATGTAAAATATTTCATTTTTGTAAATATTTAAATAGATGTTAAAAAGGAATACTACATTTCAGGAGTTGCTTAAGATTTAAAGGAATATTTAGGTATCTGCCATCTTATATATTAAGTAACTCTGCCTTGACATAAATTTATACTTTAATTTAATTTGAACACTTTTTAGATATTAAATTAAAATGATCCTTAGTTAAAATTCACCTTACAATATTTTAAAAGAAGTTTAAGATACAAAAAGTCACATTACACAGTCGAAAAATGAGATTTAATGCTAGTTGGTAGAAAATATATAATATTACTCATACGCAAGGTGTGTCATACATAATAAACAAAATAAAGTGATATTCAAGAAACTAATAAATAAAATCATTAACATTAAAAGCAAATAAAATAAGTATCCATAAATAACCTCAATAAATATTTTAAATATACAAAATTACTCATACGCCATGTAAGCCAAGAGTTCCAAGTTCCTCCCTTTACCCACCTCATTCGATTGCACTCCCGTTCGCAGGATAGCCACATCGCTGCCCGAGAAATCCGTGGCAGTTCCCACAAACAATTGTCCATTGGCCTGCAGCAGACTGGTGCTGTTCGCCTGCGGATGGAAGGGGCACTTGACCACGCCGCTGTCCACACCGGTGATGTTGAGGTTCTCCATCTGCAAGAGGCAGGGGTAAATGGCGCGTCAGTTTGGCGACTCTTGGACGACTTGGACGACTTGGACGACGACCACTCACCTGGCGCCACGAGCAGCTCGGCTGGAAGGCGTTCGTCCCACACGCGTACAGCTGGTTCTCACCGTAGCTGTGGAGCACGCGCACGTAGTTGCGACACCATCGCTCCGACTGGCCTTTTGCCTGGCACATGGCAATCTCCGACGGCGTGGCCCCCCAGCTGGATCGCTCCAGCGGTTCCAGATCGAAAGACATGCGGAACAAGGTGTCCCTGGAAAGGAGATTTTGAGAGTTAGACAGGGATTAAGGGGATTATGAGTATAATAAAAGAGGAAACATTAAGCTTATGTTTGATTTCAGTAATTAATATCATTAAGTTCTTTCCAATTAATAACCCTAGCTTTCTTTTAACGACTTGCCTCCTGATTTAACTGATCTTAAAACAGCAGGACTAAGTCACCCTTAATTTCTTGCAGTGCTCGTCTCTTGAAAGGCGGCCGATTGGCCAGCAGTAACAGTTAGAGAGACGGCCCACAATTGTTTACAAATAAGGCAGACTCCGGCTCCAGCTTTGGCTGCCCCCCTCAATCCCCTCTCCAGCAGCTGTCATAATTTTGAACTGGTTGGCCGCCAGTGCATTGAACTGCAAGGCAAACAGGTAACGAAACCTGGCCCCGGCACAGTGGTTGCCAATTTGTGCGGCGAGCGGTGTGCCATTTGGAAAAGTTTTGCCAAGATAAAACACGAACTTGTGGGCGACTCTCAAGTCTGGGATAATGACAAAGACATGGTCGAGGGTTAGGCATCGATAAGATTAGCATGGTTTATGCCAACATATATGTATGTAGACTTTGAATTATGCAATATTCTGGGACACGAAAAGTTACAAATTTGCTTAAGAAAATCTGAGATAGTAGCAAAATTTGGGGAAAACCTTTTTCTAAAAGGGTATTAGTTCTCAGATAATTATTTAAATTCAATTTAAATGGAAAATTTAAATAATGGTAACAATTTAAAGTAAGCTAAAACATCATCATAAACAAAGAGGTCTTTAAATTAATTTAATGTTAATATACTTTTTACCATTCATAGCATTCAAAATATATTTTGTCTTTCTTCAAAACTAATCAATACATTTTGAATTCATAGCTTTTATTAGTTTTAAAATATATATCATATCATCCTTGAAAAACCTCTGTCCCAACTCCTAACACAACCACTGTGCTACGCGGATTTGGCGAAACGAACACGAAGATCAATAGATCAAGTGCATTCGAATGCGCGAGAAGCAATTGCTAAATGGTTACATCTCGACGTGGACAGCGCCATTTTTCCAATCGGATATTGGATAGGGGGGGATTTTCTGAGGGGGGGCTGGCCTGAAAGCTGGACTGGCTTGGATTGGAATGGCACGGAGAACGCCGCCGTGCTTGGGCTTGAGAAGGAATGCCGCCGCCACCGACCAGACGTCGCCAGAGAGCCGAAGCGAAAAAGAGATCACTGCCCACAGTCCAGCCATCTAATGGTCACTTGCGGCTGTTTAGCGGCCTTAGGATATATATATTAAATACACCAGTTGGGCAACGATACACTGACAAAAAAATTGGGTAATTTCAAGTAATAATTTCTGCATTTAGAGCTACAGAAATTGTTAAGGAAAAGAATAAGCAAATCCAAGGATATGGAAAAGGAATTAGGATATTTCTAGATGTATTCAATATCTAAAAAAATTTGTGATAATTACTTGATAACAATTACATACTCCTCTAAATATATTATAAGCGATACATAATGATTATATATTGAATACCTAATAATATATAAAGAAGTAACCTGTTACCTTTATGCCACAAAAAAGGATTCCTTAAGCTCTCTAGGTTAAAATCCCTTAATGAAATTGTTATGTTTATATACATATATTTTATTCAATTACAAAAATTTCCTTAAGCTAAAAACCCTGACTCAAAATTGCCCTGAAAACCTTCGCAAATGTTCTCTCTGTGCAAATACTGGCTGACGAGCCAGCTCGCCCAATATCAATCATTTGGATTGCAGCTGGCGCAAGGCGCGTGGCACCTCGGCCTACCTCCGTCCAGTTTGCAGCTCAGGTTGTGCGTTATTTCACTCAGGTGGTAACCCGAGCTCCACGCGCTGCCGCCTGTGCGTTTTTAAGCGGTACGTGGATGAGGTAATAAACACGCCAACATTTTGCAAAAACACAGCCATCGCAGCCCTTCCCCAAAACTAAACTCGAGATGCAATTGGAAAAGCAGCTGTCAATAGTCCTGCCAAAGGTGTATGCCAGACATTGACAGATGCAAATATATTATACAGGTTTCATCGTCATTTTATGCCTAATTTATAGCCTTCAATTAGGCGATAATTAATTGATCTGCCGGAAAAAATGTCAAGAGCTAGGTAGTAGCAGATATTATAAAAGAGTTTTATAGATGTTTTGCTTTTTTATAGAGTTATGTCATTACATTACTATAATATCATTTATTAATATTAAAAATCTTTATTAATATTAAAAATCTTTAAGCCAGAAATCTAATTCATTGCAGTTTATAGATCATTTATGGCCAACATCCCTTGTGAACCTTGTTCTGGCCTTATCAGCTTTGGAGGCTTGTGTGAACGTTTTACGGAAAGCCCACATTTATTGACCGTAGTTAAGCTTGTTGGGTAAGGTTCCAAGAATTAGCTGAAATACCCATTTAAACCCATATATATTTATTGTCCCCCTGTAAGTCCAAAGTGAACGAGAGCCATTAAAGCCCAAGATTACAACTGCGACGTGAGACTTAGTGTCTGAGAGGCTTCTTACCTAAAGACCGATACAAGTGTTCGGGGAGTGGTTGCAAATCTTCAAGAGGGGCGTCAACGGAAATCATATAACCCCTTTTGGCACCTCTCAGGCAACACCCCACGACAGTAACTCATAACAAAAAAAAAATCTTTACAAAAAACCCTGCGAAAATGACGTGACAAAAGCCGGGGAATGTGACAACTGAAAAAATTCAACAAAAAAGTGTTAAAAAAGTGGGAGAGGAAAAATTGCATATACTGCCCAGTCCGGTGTTGTGAACATATAAATCTCGCCTAGACTTAACGGCTGCGAAAATTAATTACTGCTGATTGTGTTCGTTACAGAGCCCAGTTCTTGGCGGGTTCAGTACCCCGGACAAGTGCGGCCTCCTCAACGCTGTGATTACATTTGCTATGGCCACTACTACTACGTCCATACATCCACACATCCATACATCTCTAAGTACACGCCTCTGGTCATGACGGAAAGCGGGGAAAATTTTGCAAATATCATTACCTACAGCTAGGGAGACATTCCATAGAGAACAGGCTGGGGTTTCTATACCAAATGATGAATAGATACTTTTATACTCATTTGTTCTGAAAGGTTTATTTTGCTTGTGACTAAATGTTAAATGTTATTTCAAGACCTTGAGGTTGTCATGTTCAAAAATAATATCATTATTTAAATAATATCATTTAAATAATATCATTATTTAAATAAATGGGTAAATATATACACCCATGCCACCTATTTATACAATTGCAGGGTATTATTATTTAAACCAGAAGCTTGCAAAGTAGAGAAGGAGTCATTTACGACCCTATAAATCATATAATATTCTTATATATAAGTCTTTTTATCACTTTTCTGCTAAAAGAAAATTGTAATATAAAAAATGTTTAATTCATTATGCAGATTTTTAAAACTAAAAAAACTAGCATGAAATTAATGCATTTTTGCGCAAAGTTTTGAATGATTTTAATAATAAATTGCAAACTGCAAGGGTATAAAAACTTAGCTTTATATCTTGTTAGAGTTTGTTTAAGTAGATAACTAAAAGATTATGTCATTATAAGATAAAAAAAAATTATTTAATCTGTGTTTAAACATTTAAGTAGTGCCACAAAATTATTTCTTAGTATTTGAGTGACTTTCTAAGTTGAAATAATATTTAGGGTATGGGTTGCTTCAGTACTAAAAACTGACTTATTTCAGGTGTGCTAAAATAGAAATATGAAAAGGAATTGTAAATAAGCGTAACAAATTCCAAAAGTTTGTGTTAATTTTAACACAATTCCTATATGCATAGGGAAAAATTGCGACTAGATTGAAAAATATATATATAAAATAATAACATATATATAATAAATATGTTTGAGCACTTTTCTGAATAGGAAAATTTAGACTAGATTAAAACTTAAATAAATAATTTATAAAAAAGAAATCTTGTGGATCTGTTATGGTAATCTTTGGAAATTCTCTTTTACAAATATATAGAAATAGTATATTTTGTATATTGTATGCAAAGTTTCTATTACTCATTAAAAAGCTTAAAGATACATACAAGTAACTTTTTACTTTTTAATGTAGTAAAATATTCATATAGAGAAGCGGCAGCATAAAAATCGAATTAAAAATAATGTAAGTTTACGGAAGCATCCTCTAGCTATCAGGTTTCTAAATAAAAATAATGAAATTTTTCTCTCTCTGCACCCGACAAGTTCATTGAGCTGTTTCATGTTTCTTTTTAGAAAACCTCAGCCAACGTGCACCACCCCGTGCACGGCGATAAGCAACGGCCTTGTCAATTAGCATTGGCTTTCAAAAAACGCCAAAGCTAACTCCCCGCACCCCTTTTTCCACTCATCATCATCACCACCGCCTCACCTGATTTTATCTTTCGTTTCACCTGGTATTCTGCTTAGGTGTGAAAAAGGCCGATACACATGTTTCGCGCTTTTCTTTCCCCGCTTTTAATTTCGGTTGGGCTCTCTAGTCTCGTATCTTGTATGCTATTTGTTTTTTGTTTTCTTTTTTTTATTTTGTTTTGTTTTGTTAGTTGTTTTATTTGTATTTGTCATTATTCTTTGGCATTCGCTATCTTTTTGCAGAGCGCGTGCGTGCAAATATGCCTGAGCTGGAGCATGGAAATACTCGGATGTTTGCTCGCTCGATCATCGCAGTCTTCTCTAAGCTTAACCGGCATATCTAAGACATTATCGTTTGGGTTCTGAAACGCACCTAAACATCACGTAATTAGTGGTCGATTTAGTGGGAATTAAAATAGGAGGAGAAAGTGTCCGGGCTAGGAACGGAAATCAATCTATAATAATTCCTTAATTCCTTACTAAGAATTTTACAAGCTCTTGAATATATTATTTTTAAATACAAATATACTTCCAAATGCAAGGTTAAATTTCGAGAAATATTTTGTAAAGCAAACCTTATTTGTAACTCAGTTTTTTAACCTAAATGAAGCATTACAACAGTTTGTTGTAATCATCAACTGACGAGACAGAAATACACAAAAACAAGACCTATAAAGTGCTGCAAAATTCGCCCTGACCCATTTGCATCACCTACCTAAAAAGACCAACGTGTATCTGATAGCTTTTATATCTGTATCCGTGCAAGTGTGCACCTTTTGAGCATTCGCAGTGCGCATATTTCGCACACCTTGCGTTCGCCGCCAACTTTTATTTGAACGACAAGCGCGACAAGATAACAAAAAGGCCTCTTTGTAAGCGCAGTGGAGCCGGGGCTTGAGATACAGATACGGATACCATATATATATATATCTATGAGACTGGGGCTATTAAAAATGCGGTGTCGCCGCCTGTCGCCTATTGCCCATTGCCCGATGCCTGTTACCTGTGCGAGTAAGTTGCTCAAGTGGCCGCCGGTGCGCCAGGTGCGTGGGCGTTTGTGTCTGCCGCTCTGGCGGCGCTCTCGCTGTTCGGACTTAAATGGGTTACTTGTAATTAAAATCGCCGCTGCAACCACCGTCGCTAATCTCGGCTAAAAACTGCACCATTTACAGGCAAGCTTCTCATAAATGGAAATAATAAACGAATGTTCTTAGGTTATATTTAAACTTAAGGATGATAAGGAGATCATTAATATTTTGACAACCGTTTTATTTAGACTAAATTAAAGAAACATCATTTTAAATGTGTTCTATTAGTTCTCTTTAATTTCTAAAATAAGATTTGCTATTTAGCATACCGTAATTCTGTCTAAGGAGGCTTTACTGTACCTCTTTGCTGAGCTCTACCTACACTGACTGCCGCATTCCTTGCTCTCAAACTCAAACTCAATCTGCATTCGCATAGCTGTGTGTCAGTCTGGAGCCGCTCAAGAGGTTTTTAATAGAAATATGCAAAATGTTTGGCCCCTTCGTACCTGCCCGCCCCCCTTTGTTACGCCCCTGTCTACCGTGCAACATTTTTTGATTAATTTTGATTTCAATTTTTGGTACTCATGTTCTGCAGTAGCCGTTGCGCTGACGTTGCCTGTCACAGGTGCATATTTGTGGCTTGTACTTACAAAAATTGAGTTGCAGGTAATTTGATTATGATTTATTAAGGATGAAATATAAAATTGAAATCAATCAATAATATAGAATGTATATATAAACAATCCTTTAACTTTACCCATTTATTTATTTTCGTATAGTCTTTAGTATCCCATTTCTCGGTCTGTCTAATCTTTTGTTTCCCATGAGAGTCACCCCACTGATATTCGAGTGGAAAAAACAATATTATGGTTAATGCCCAACACACGAAAATAATAATTTCCGTGTTTATATAACGTTTCGTTGAGCTATATGTATAAACATTTGAAATGCTTCCCAGCAGGTCATTTGCATGCTCCATTTGCGACAAGCCACAATACGAAAAGCAGCGCTTAAGCGACCCCTCTGACCCCTACCCCTCCGAAAAAAAAATAATGCGAGCATTATGTAGCATAAATATATGTATATATGCTATATCTGCATGTACTGGTACTGCAGGAACTCACATAAAGGTTGCCACTCGCAGGCGAACGAAAGCGAAAACAAAACGAAATATTATTTTAATGCAGTCTATATCAAATTTCGGCCAGTTGCAACCAACAAAACACAGGGAAAAATTAGGGAAAGTTCAAGAAAAATTGTACATATAAAAATAATAATTTACATACTACAGAAAATATAGAGAGAATTTTAATTAAAGAAGAAAATTCAAATTCAAACATTTTAAATGAATGAATTTTTCTTGTACGAAAATGTTATTTGAGGAATTAATAAGATTTTCTTTTTCTCTTTCTTCAACCTTTAAATTTATGAATAAAAATAAATTTCACCTCACTTTAATACCTTTAATTTGTTTAATTTATTCAATGATTATAAGAAGATTAAAAACCGACACAAATTGTACAATTTTTGCAAAGTCTCATAAGCAAAATAAATGTATTATTATTATGTATTATTAAATTTATTGAAAATATTTCTAATTTTACTATAAAATTTGTTATTTTGGAAACTAAAGTTTTTACAACTTTTACCTCTAATATAAAAATTGAAAAGTTACAATTTGTACCTCTTATATAATTATTTTTTCTGTGTACTCGCTTGCTCCTGCCAGAAAATAACGCGCTGCCCGCAAAGCAACCAAGTTGCCTCGTCACTCGTCATGGAACACGGACAAGAGCGTCGTCGGAGTCCCATTCCCACTCCACTTTCCCGGACTCCATGCCCATTCCACTCCCGATTCCACTCCCGATTCCATTCCCATTCCCATTTACAGACCCCGTCAACAGGCGGCTGGCCGTAATCCGATCTTGCAGTCGTGTCAAGTGTGCTGCAGTCCAGATACAAGGAGCATGCACTCGCTCACCACCACCACATCTGCGCACGACAGACCAGAGCCACACAGATACTATTACGATATTGGGGCAATTGCCCATCTGAACCGCAGAAATCATAAAGCAATTGTACAACTAGTTGAGATACTATGTTCGGGCCGCAATTAAAATGCGGTCTGCGATTAGCGATGGTTTATGTGGCGGCAACTGCGAGGGTCATGCGGTGGCTTACTTGCGCCACTTGCGGGTCTTCGTCTTCAAAGACGGCTCTACTCGTACGCCTATTTTTATTTTGGGACGAAGCCTTATCGAAACCACCGCACTGGCAAAGGATGATGGTTAACCTTAGGTGGTTTGCTGGAGATTAGAGCTAGGTGGTTGGGCTTATCAGGTACAAAATATAGTGTCTGATTTAAGATTGTATTAATCTTTGGGTATACATCATAATGTGTGCCTATCATCTTGACACATTTTGTATTAAATATAAATCTTGATTCTAAATGGCCATCAATGATGTCCAAATTCTGGTTCTTGCTTTGGAAATATTTATTTATAAATAAGTGAAGCTCTTGAAAATTTTAATACAAAAAGGAATGTCATATAAATATTTATATAGAAGGTAAAAACAGAATAATATAATTACAAAAAGTTGATCTCTTTTCTCAAATAATATAAAATATTATTAAAACCAAATATTCTTTTTCCAAGAATTTATATCTTATATCAATATTTTGTACAGCTCAAACTGATCGATTCTTTTATTACTTTTTATCAACCATATATACGCCTCGATATCACAATCTTTACTGTTCCAAAAAAATATAAATCTTCATTAACTTTCACAAGGCAAAACTTCTACTATCTTCGACGGACTCAAAAAGAAAAAGAAATCCCAGCGGTTGCGGCCACCTAAAACCCGTCTAGGCCCTTTGATTAGGTGGCTTTATCGAGTAAGCCTACACATTATAAAAATAAATTACATTTTATGTGTGGTTAATAAAGCCCACTTGCCTATCTGCCCACCTACTTTGGGTCTCTATTTGGAGCAACTGCCCTTCGCTGGCAACGGCTTTTATATCGAGGCCTTATCGTCATGCCATAATTCAGAGAGCCTGGTAAATATGAGTGTGAAAAGTGGTAAAGAAGAAAGAGTGTAGTATAGGAACAGATACCGTAGCCGTAGCCGTAGAAATGTCTGACAAATGATTGACGACAACGGCATGATAAACGACTTCCCTGCACCACCAATGGGTTAAGGCACCTCTGCACACACACATATATTGGTGAGTTTATCAATGTGACGACACTATAGACATCTGCGGCCAGGCGAGTATCTTATCGCGGGGGGCTTCCACTGGAGAGGTGTCGCATCTATGCGAGGCAGAAACAAATAGACTGCAAGCCTCGGCTTCTTAGAGCGTAAATGAAAAACAAACTACAAGATACAGAGATACAAGAATGAGTACGGGTATGAGTACGAGTGCGAGTATACTCGAGTATATTAAATTGCTCAACAAATAAGTGGAGTACATATGCTCTTTCCCTTTTTCTCTCTGCCCTGCTATATTTTTTTGGTTACCTTAGCGTTTTTACCTTTTCCCTCGTTTTTATTCCTTTAATTTTTATTTTTATTTTTACACTCAATTATCTTTATTTATTCCCTTGCCCACAGCAGGTACTCGAGATAAGTTCTGTTCGAGGGGTTTTTTTTCTCGCTGATATAAAAAAGAGATTTTGGTAAGGCGTACACTTTCATTTTTATACGTGTTTTGTAAACTTAATCTTGCGTCATATGCCAAAAAAAAAAAAAAAAAAAAAAAAAAAAGAACTTTATCAGCCACCGTTTTACGTACGCAATGCATCTGTTTATTTTCCATGGATCGCTACGTTTTATGTAATCCCTGATAACCCCCCCATACATACGCCTAAGATGACTTATTTTCGGGGGTGTTTTCCCTAGCCCAGCGCTATCTACTTTGAAAATAATGACCCACTTATCGGTGCTACTAATTAAAAGTGAGTCTACCAACAAAAAATAATAATAATCTTTTGGGTCTTTGGCGCAAAAGAACAGTCAGAGTGACTACGTGCACGGCCTAACCGTGACTCAATATTGGCCGGAAACCAAACCCATAATAATAAGTATAATAACATAAGTAAAGGCTCCTGGTTTTTACCTGGCGCCGACAATCACTTGGTTCCTGGCCACGTCGAACAGCATTTCCGAATACCAGCTCGTTTCGGGATCGTAAAATCGTTTTGCAGTGGACATTAAATCTGAAAAAGGAAATAAATCAAATTAAAATATAGATATTTTAAATCTTAAACAAAATTTTAAACGCTTTTTATTGACCCATTTTCCTCGTAGCTGCGCTTAACCCTCCATTTCACCTTTTCACTAAAAAAAAAACATTTTAATATTCAAGTGTTTCTGAAGGGCTCTCTCAACCCACAATTTTCCGTGGAATTTTAATATTTAACTTGAGGTGGAGTAAAAAAAAAATCTATACAAAAATTAAAATCATTGTCAACAGAAACCTCAAGCTGAGCTCGCATTTCGTGTCCGACTGAAGATACATTCCGTTGCAAAACCAGAAAAAATAACAAATATTTAAACAAAATGCAAAACACGAAGCGATTTCTGATTAAAAGCCGGAGATTGTTGGATCTATAGAGGTGTCATAAATGCGACTGGTTGGGCTGGGCAATTCTTTGTAGACATGCCGGGCCGGACGGGCAAATAAAAAAATAGTGGACAGGCGGGTGAAATGGCACCTGTTGGCCCTCCCTTGCGTAATCGAGTGCAGACTCTGAGAGCCACTTGGAGTTCTGACAGACATCAACCCAATTTACGGCTTACAGTTTACAGTTCCCCTGAAGTGGTTGACTTGATTGATTGCCTTGCAATTGACACAGTTTCCGGGTAATTTTTGATAATCCCCGCCCGAAACGCACCTTGATATGAGATGTACCGCGAATCGTTCTCCAGCAACTCCACATTCGATGGCGTCTTGTAACCACTGCCGGCCAATGTTGGCTGTGCGCCTTGTAGGGTTAGGATAGATAAGAGCAGTAGAAGCCAAAGTTGGCTAAACATTTTGGGTAGTTTTAATATTAACATGCTGAAAAGAAATGAAAATATGGGTTATGATGATAAATGGTAGAGAAATTGCAACATGTTCTTGATTAGAACGGATACGATCTAGCCCTGTGTGCTATCATTAAAATAAGCAATAATTAAGCCTTTTTTTGTTTAATTAAATTTAAATTTTTACAAATTGGCCCAAGAAAATCAAATTATTTTAAAATATATATATATAAATATTATATTTAATAAAATTATTATGAATATTACAGTTAACAGTATTTTTCAAATTAGTCTTAATTTAAACTTTAAATGTAAGATAAACAAAGAAACATTAAAACAATCAATATATTTATTATTTATTATTTAATATGAATTATTATTATTATTACATATGAATTAATTTAATTTTGAATTCATTTAATGTTATATAATTCCCAAAAATATCAGGTATAAAACCCACTTCCTACTTAATAAAAAATACATACATATGTGTTATCACCGTTTTAAACATTTTTTAATCACTCTCTCAATGTAATATTGTCGTATTGTTCGTGAAACATTTTACACTTCCTCAAAGCGAAATACTATATATTTTTAATAAAAAATGTAAACAGTAAAAATTCCGATTACAGAGCAGATTGTTGGAAACTTACTTCATTTAGTGTCACGTAGCGTGCAAAAAAGTAGATTAAAATTTATTCCATTCAACTTTTGCGGTGAGCAGATTGTAAAAGACAGTTGGTAAATTGTATAATTTAAGCATGTGCTTGATAAGTAAGCGGATCGATAATGGCGCGAGTTTTTTTCTCTAGAAGATCATTACACAGATCACAGATTTTCACTTTTCACTCCACAAAACACACGCACACAATTTTTGAAGAATTTTTTACTTATTGTTGAAATTTTGTTTGAAATTTTTGTTTGCAAATTTTTGTTTGAAAATTTTTGTTAATTTTTCTTCAGAAATTCTCAGTAGAAAATCAATATTTTGCTTCCCTCTTGGGTTGGCTTCAAAAACTTTGACAAAAGGCACAGAGATAGACACCAGCAACAACAAAGTCGACGAATATAGCGAGACGGGTTTTTTCTTCTGCCTCGGCTTCCTCCTCTTACAATTCTTCAGATTCAGATTCAGATACAGAGTCGCGCATGCCCGCCGATCGGCCAAGTTAACCGCGCAGAGAGTCCCAAGATACTGAACTGTGGAGCGGCGCTCGACTCCCAGTCAGCCGATCCGATACGTAGAGGCGAATGGAACGAAAACAAAAACGTAAAAACGAAGCACGAGCACAAAACAAACAACAAACGGGAGAGCAAAGAGTAGAGCAGAGAACAGGCTATAACGCCGACGCGCAATCGGTGCCCACGTCGCAGTGGCAGCGCAGTTCACGAAGAGAACCGGCTTCGGCAGCGGCCTCGACTTCGGCTCAGCTTCGGCTGGGCTTGGAGTATGCACTCGGAGAAACTATGAGGATTTTTTGGATTGCATTGATTGAAATTGTGAGGTAAAATTTAGAATTCAAATAAGGAGGTATCCCCACTTAAACTTTCTTCAAATAGATAGGAAAGGAAAGGGTTTAAGAAATATATTTAATAGCTTTATAGCTTATATAGTTAATACAAATTTAACTATATCATTACTTATCAATTTATTACCTAACTCAAGGTTTTAAGGCAGATACATTTTTCAAATTTATGTTAATAAAAAAATCTTTGTTAAGCAAGCTTGAAAGATATATGATTAGTAGATGGTTTAGTAAATTGCTTTAAAAATTATTAATAGTGTTCGGTAAATTGTTCAGTAAATTTATTAGAAAAGTGTTCAGTGAATTGATTTATTAATTATGGGTCTCTAGAATTAGTTATTAATTTTAGTTACAAAAAGTTAATTTGTTTATTAATTAGGGGTCGCATTCAATAACATTAATGCTAGATGAGAATTATAATTGCAGAAAGACGCAACATTTGTGTCGAACTGCAATCATTCCTTTTTCGGTTATAAAATAATATTTAAATATTCAAAAACAGTATTCTCAAAGGTTCAGAATATGGAAAATATGGAAATACCTTAAACACATATACTTCATACAAATTTTCCACTCTTTCAGACCACTTTAATTTTCCGAGTGTGTCTTTGATTCTTAAGGGGCGCGGTTACGGCAGCCGTTGAGGCAGAAGCAACTGGGCAGGGCGCTCATATATCATGCGACAACGACAAAGGCTCTTCAGAATCTCCGGGATCTTTAGCTGTAGCTCCGGGAAGAGGCAGAACGACCGACCAGGAGGAGGGTGTGACGGGCACTTGCGCTGTGTGCCTCGATTTGGTAGCCTGACAAATTGACATTAGTATTGCAGACGTCGCGGTTCGAGGACACGTGATCTTCAACCAGACCAGCGACTGACTGATCCTATCTCTGTGGCCCTCGGAGATTTGAGTTCATCAGCAAAAAATTAAAAAGGAATTATACAAATGCCAGAAAAGAAAATAGTGGTAGATCCTATTTCGGCTGAAAAAATAATTATTTTCGCAATTAGAGATTCAAAAAATGTGAGAGACACGCTGATAAGGCACATTTAAAAGATTGAAGACTATGAGAGATTAGTTTTATGACCATCATTAGTTTGCTAATATGATCATTATAAAGAGGTATTATTTGTTGACTTAATAAAGGAATAGCATAGCATAGTAACCATCATCTTGAAATGGTTAGAATTCACCACAAGAAGATATATAATTTTAGAACCCTTTATAAAATGTAATTGGTTTAGGGAACCCATAGAATAAATTTTAATGTTCCTCTTAAAGGTATTACAACACCTATAAAATGTCACCGTCGGTTTAGTTTCGCTTATTCTTTGGTTAAAGATTTGTTTTCACCTTAAATTTCTGGCCAAGGTTTCGCTTTTATTACAGAAGTTTTAACTGCAATCGCCTTTGTTCCAGCAGTTTCCGCAGCATCCCAAGCTGGGCTATTCACATCATTGTCAACCTTGACTTCGAGAGTGAGTGTGAAAACCCAGCTGGTCCCTAGAACAAACACAACCATCAAATGGACCGTCGAGTCAATGCAACAACTATAACAACCTCGCCTGCAACTGCAACACGATCCTATGGTTTTGTTTATGCCACAGCACGAACCCAAGGGATACACAAACACGAGGAGACGAGGAGACTCGTAGACAGACAGTCCGTCCGATACAATCCCATCCGATCCGATCCGGGAGTTAAGTGTGGGCAGACAACGATCGACATTAGCATAGGCCCAAAACATAGCCAGCCCCTGACAATTTACGGCTACCTGAGCTCAGTTTCTAGTGTCTTGGCTAGTGTACCACAAGGGGCACAGTGGCCAAATATGCTAATTTTGTTGGTATCACAGCCGAAACGATAGTTTCCTCTCTCTCTCCCGGAGACCCCTAATAATTTACAGCTTACAATTGTAATGTTAATGTGGCGTAGTCGGGTAAAGTGTCAGGTAGAGGTCTACCCACCTTTGTTACCAAATCTCTTGGCCAGCTACCGTGAGTCACTTTGCCAAAAACAAAAAAATATATATATTGCAAAGGGAAGTGAGTCCTTATCGAGGGTAATATTCCTTGTGTGTCCCCCGACTTCCTCTTCCGGGGCAGTTTATGGTTTTCACCTGTCAATAATGTTATTAGCCCACAAAGGGTTTCATTTAGCTCAGATAGGGATGGTTTTTCAAAGGGGGAGATTGAACAACAGTCAGTTGGTTCAGTTGGGTCTAGTGTCAATATTTGAATATGTCATTTATTTGAACCAAAAGTTAATTATTGTGGTTTTGACAGGAGATAAGGAAGGGATTGAAGTTTGGTGGATGCACTGGAAAAAATTATAGCACTTTGGATAATGAATAGTAGAGATAACAATAATGTCGTGATCATTTGGAACACTGTTTGTGGGTTGAAATGGTATAAATTAATGTTTAATGTCTGTTATATTTTCTTTAATTTACCTAAATCAATATAAATATATTTTTGTCTCAGTTTAGCTGGAAAGTTTCAATATAGCACCCCACTTTTCAAGTATTATTTGGGGACCTGGAACCCTTCAAATCCATTGCGAAGTAAATAGGTTCCTGAATTGTATAACTGTTATGACTGCCTTTCGAAAAATACCCCTAACACGAAGAAGAAAACATCATTGTTCTCTTATAATACAATCATTTTATTTAATTCTAGCCAGTAATCTGATCTTAATCTAAAATCCCCTTACAAGTAAAAGAAAATCTTTGTTGCTAGTTTAGAAAGCCAAAAATAAATAAACTTTTACAGCGTAAAATGCACCACAGGAAGTCCAGACTTTCCAGCACTACACTACAACGATCGGCCAATAAATTCATAAAGAAAAAACTAAAAAGAAAAACTGAATCAAAGAGTGCAGAAATATAGTCCAACGTCTGGGCCAATCAAGCAGGCTGATGATCATCGATTGGGCTTGCAAATTGAAAAGACCTCTAAATAGAATTGAAGCCAATGAAGGGGGAATGGAATCGAATCACGGAGCGACGAGTGCATTTCGATTTGGATCGGGGACACAAGGCGAGCCATAAATTGCGGCTCGTTGGCGAACAATTAAAGTGCGTTGGTGTTGCATGCTTAATTTCGGGGTGATTAAAAAGTAACAGGGGGCGAGGCAGTGAAAGATGGGAAACCAAATCTAGATATACATATGTATATGCTAACCAACTTTCCTTACGAAGAAACCCCATACAAATAAGTAGAAATCTCTTTTATGGGTCTCCCCCCAATAAAACGATCATAAAATATTAGTGGCCAAAACATAAATTCTGACACAGTAAAAAGAATTCAATTGCAAGAGCGACTCGAATCGAATCGAAATTGAAAATTAAATCAGCTTCTGCCGCCATGAATTGGTTATCAATAATAAGTAATAGGTTCAAGCTCAAGCCACGCAACATTTCATACAAATTTATGACATCGCACGAGGCGATAAGCCAGGGGTCACCCAAAAAAATATATATACCATTTGTATATTTCAGTTTGAGCTCCATGCTCCAGCGGCATTTTTGAAAATGGTTTTATTTAAATTGGAATTACATTTTTCATTTGGAAATTGTGTAAATATTTCAAGTCTCGCTACAAATAATGTGTCGAAAATAAATAAATAAACCAAATATGGTAATAGGGGCCAGGTGATCGAAATAACCATCTTAAAAGCTCAGCCATTAATTTGTGTTTCGTTGGTCGTTTAACTTCGAAATTAAGCGAATAAATAACGAATCAAATTGGTCATTGGGGGTATTCAGGTATTTTTTAAACGAAATTTTGCTCAACGGAGAAAAATATTTTAAAAATAAATAAGAAATCTAAAAAAGAGTGATCTTTCTCTAGCATTTGTAAAACCCTATAAATAAAATATTCTTCAAACTCGAACTTCGCCTAAAAATTATTATTATTATTATTTATCTTTATTTAAAAAGAGAATACCCCTTTTAAATCTTCAAAAACTCACCAAATTCCATATTAAAAGGCATAACCTGTGATTTCATTTAAATCTCGATTTATTGCAATAAAACAAATTTATTATAATCACTGTGTCGCTCCCCCCCCGCGACTGCCAATGTAAATTAATAAGTTTTAACACAATTCCTACCGGACTGGTAGCCCAGAGGGAGGCGGAGAGGTTGTATATATGGAAATGTTTCGCTTTAGCATTTGTTATTTATGAAAACATTCAGTTCGACGAATTCCACCTGCTGTGGCTCCTAATGATCTCAGTTAGTGAATTATATATTCCGATCATGCTGCGCGCCAAAAGGAAAAACATTTCGGACACTTTGGAGCAGTTTTGAACACACTTTGAATCGGAATCTGAATCGAAGTCGGAACTCTCCCCCCAAAATGGAAATACACATCGCCTAGATTTATTACCCGAATAAGATCCATGAATGATTTGTATTTGTTGTGCTTGCGAATTTTTTAAAAATAACAAGAAATTTAGAGCGAAGCTGTCCGCCATATTTGGTGGTAAATCAATTTACAACTTTTGCCTTAACTCCAGCCAAATGTTTCTTGATTTCGCTCGGAACGTTCTTTATTTAGACAGATTAATGAGTGGCCTGCTAGAGAGCTGGCTGTCTGGTGTCATTTCATGCCTCTCAGTTGTCAAATTAAGGCCTATGCAATATGTGTTTATTATACTTATGTCTGAGTGTTTATGAAAACTGCAAATGTCGCTTCGCCTTAATGGTCTCACTTCACTGTTTCTCCTCGGCTGACAGCGTTACAATGGAAATTAGCTCGAAATTCGTATATCATTTTAAGTGCGAATTAAATGAACTCAAGTGCTGAATGAGGCAATTGTCTAGGCCACAGAAATACATTTAAAGAATTCAACAGTCAAGTGGAACAAGCTCCCAATGATATATTATATTTTACTTATATTTTTTAAGAGTTCTGAGTAAGGAACTTTATATATTTATTTATATAAATATTAGTCTAAAAACTTACTTAACTTACACTACAACTTAATATAAATATAAGATCTATAAAATAAGAAAGTAAAAGTGTACTATGCTATTTAATTAAGGAACCTAAAACCAATTTAAGTGCAATAGAAAGTACTTTAAACTCACCAGTTTGGGCCAAGTTCTGAGTACAATATTATATATTTTAAAAGCCTAACCCAGCAGCTTCTGTCATACATTTTATTTGACGGCTAATAGATTTGTGCCAGATTTTAGCATATTAGCCAGACCAACCGGTTAAACAGTAGCCAGCCTTTTACATGACTCTCTTACATTTCTTTTTTATGATTTAGTTGTAAAAAAAAAACACACACAAAAAAAAATAACAAGTACAACTTGAAAAAGAGAAGGCATGTTGTTCTGTAGTATTGTAAAGGTTTTGCCCTTTTTACCAGAAAAGAAAAGGCCACACACGGTGAAGGTTGTTGGGGGCTTTTTTGTTTTTTATTTCTCTCCTTACAAGTACAACGAAATTGGAGAAATTTCTTTTTGAAGAGCCATACAAATGTGTAAAGGTAAATAGAAAACTTTCGAGTGGCAAAAGCCCAGCACAAATCAGAGATTTTACAATTGCAACTAATTGTGAGGTCAAGACGAAAATTAAGGAGACACCTTAAAAAAGGGTGTGACAGCCACAAGCCACAAGAAGTCTAAGCCAGAAGCCACTGAAAAATTTACATATTTTTATGTCCATCGGATTCGTTTGGCACACCTTGCCTCACATTTTGAATGTCTTCATTTCGGGCTTAATTTCCCCCTGTGCTGTGGGAGTCACACACATATCATATATATATGTAAAAAAAAAAATTATATTTATGGGCGACAGTGAAAGCCATAGAAATATGAATCGCCCTGCGATCATATAAATCAACCCGAGTGTCCCCTGCCACAAATACACTCCCTTTTTTTCGGTTTCCGCTTGATGTAGTTATTTTCTGGCCTTTCTGGGGTTTTGGCTATTGTTGGGCTGCCCAAAAGGATTAAATGCTCATAAATGGCACCCAAGACGCGTGTGGTCTTTAATGTGAAATCGGAGAGCAGGAGAACTTGTTTCACACAAAGCAAGTTCAAGCGTAATTCCATTGAAGTTCGGGGAACACCTCAGGCTTGTAGCTCTTTTTTTTGGGTGTGTTAAGGAAGGAGTTCAGAGGTGATAAGGTATTAGAAACTCACAATTACAGCCTTTATAGTTAATATAAAAAAGCTATAATCTTATCTGAAAACCTCGTTCTTATAAACTAAAATTAGTGCTTATTTAACTTCCAAGCGATCGACTTCCAACTCCATAATTTACCATTTTAAACACTTAAAACTGTCTTATAAATATATGAAAAACCAATAATTCAGTAACTTTGAAAATTGATAAATAAACTGAAAATAGCCCCCTCCTCCTTCCACCCGCTGATGTCAACCAATTCCAACTAATTCACAAAGCTCATAGAGTATGAAAAAAATTTCCAATAAACTCGGGGAATTTGTATTGCCATTTAGCACAGTGACAGAGTCAACAACAAAAGGCCATTAAAAATAATTTGAATAAATCGAGGTAAAGGGGGCGCTGTCCAAGGGGTAGAAAAAAATTAATGTTTAGCCACTGCAAATGTCCAGCCGTGAATAAGGCAAAAACAATTTAGCCAATAGAATATTTCATTTACACGAACACACGATCGGAATCGGAATAGATAGATGCGAATGCGAGGCTCCAACCGGAGGTGCGGATAATTTATTAATGTGATTAGCATTGGCATTGTAGGGGCGACCGAAGATCTCATGGATTCTCTTTGTTTCGCTCCGATGAAATCATAATAGTGCTGCCTAGACCCTATCTCAGAGGTGTGAAGAAGAAACATAAAAGGCAATGGGGGAGAGGGAAAATATGAATTTATTACAAATGTCAAATTTGTATATAAAAGAAGTATCTTTTGGCTGCCTAACATTTTGTAAATTCTGTTAATTGATTTGGCATTGTCCATGTCAAGTTGAATTAATTTTTTAGGTTAACTCTAAGATAAATATCTTAATAAGTATTTTTCATCAGAGTAAATCAAAAGCCCAAACCTAGCAACATATGCCAAGGTTTCCACCTACAATAAATATCTAAATATTTTCTCGGTCTTAGTCTAAATTCAGAATAGTGTCTAATAATGAGCCAGGACCAAGACATTCCCAGCATCCCCGATGAGGTCTTTAACTACCTGCGAAAGCTGCGAAAACGCGAACGGCAACTGATCTACAAGAAGAAGTTACTGAAGACCAACTTCATGGATATGGGCGGGCGCCTGAAGCTTCTTGAGGGTCGTGACGAGGATCTACCCTGTATGGTGTCCTCGAAGAATGTCTACCAGCTGAGCACAGTGCGCGTGGTCCGAGAGAATATCATTCGCTTGCTGACCACCATTTCAGAGGACTACGTCAAGTGCTACCTGGAGCTGGGTCTGGTGCAGAGGAGTCTGAATCAGGACTTGCAGACCATTCGCGGGAATCTTAATCAAGACCAAGTACCAACTAATTCCACTGAACAAAATTAAAAGCGAAATAATAAAGACAGTGATATACGAGTTACGATGTGCACCTTATATGAAAAAGTTATTCACTAAGTTTCTAGTTATCTTTGAAATTTATATTAAGCATAATCCAAAAAAAAAAACACAGTAACAGCACAGAGTCAAAGTCTTACTGTAACTTGAAGGAGCTACAAAATGTATTTCCAACCAAACTTCTGGGTATCTGCCAGGAAACTCCTGCAATTTCGCTCTGGAACATTTCTGGCCACCCAACAATACCATGAGTCGATGGGCAACATTATCACGCCCTCTCTGGTGCGTGGCCTCGATCACTTCCGCGATGCCCGTCTCAACAAAGGTCTGGCCTTCACCTTGGAGGAGCGTCAGACGCTGGGCATCCACGGATTGTTGCCCGCCCGCTTTAAGACACAGGAGGATCAGCTTCAGCTGTGCCAGATCGCCGTGAATAATTACCAGGACCCTCTCAACAAGTACCTCTACCTGAGCGATCTCCACGATCTCAACGAACGCCTGTTCTTTCGGTTCCTCTCGGAGAATATCGAGGATCTGATGCCCATTGTCTATACGCCAACGGTGGGTTTGGCGTGCCAGCGTTTTGGATTGATCTACCGGCGTCCCCACGGCCTTTTTGTGACCTACAACGACCGGGGACACGTCTTCGATGTGATCAAGAACTGGCCGGAATCGGATATCCGTGCGATCTGCGTTACGGATGGTGAGCGCATCCTGGGACTGGGCGATTTGGGGGCCAACGGTATGGGCATTCCCGTGGGCAAGCTGGCCTTGTACACGGCTTTGGCCGCAATCAAGCCCCACCAGTGCCTGCCCATCATGGTGGATGTGGGCACTAATAATGACGAACTGTTGGCGGATCCGCTTTATGTTGGCTTGCGCCAAAAGCGAGTGGTTGGCCAGGAGTATGACGACTTTATTGACGAGTTCATGGAGGCAGTGGTTCGGCGATATGGCCAGAATACCCTCATCCAGTTCGAGGACTTTGGCAACCAAAATGCATTTCGCTTTCTGGAAAAGTACAGAAATAGTTACTGCACCTTCAACGACGATATCCAGGGAACAGCCGCCGTTGCTGTGGCCGGCTTTTATGCCTCCCAGCGGCTGACAGAGAAATCCTTGAAGGACTACACTTTCCTATTTGCCGGCTCTGGTGGCGCTGCCATTGGCATCGCTGATCTCACGGTCAAGGCCATGGAACGGGATGGTCTCGCCAGCGAAGAGGCCTACGCAAAGATATATATGGTGGACGTTGACGGTCTGCTGACCAAGTCCCGCAACCTGGATGCACACCAGGCCGTTAAGTATGTCAAGGACATGCCTCCAATGACAAGTCTAGCCGAGGTTGTTGACGTCGTCAAGCCGAATGTCCTCATAGGAGTTTCGGCCGCCGGTGGTATCTTTACACCGGAGATCTTAGGTGCCATGGCGAAGAACCACGAGAGACCCGTGGTTTTTGCTCTGTCCAATCCCACCATCAAGGCAGAGTGCACCGCCAAAGATGCCTACCAGCACACGGAGGGTCGTGTGATCTTCTCGTCGGGCTCCCCCTTCCCGCCGGTCACGATGGGTGAGAAGACCTTCTATCCGGGCCAGGGCAACAACGCCTACATCTTTCCGGGCATCGGCTTGGGTGTCATTTGCACTGGCACTCACCACATACCCGACCAGATGTTCCTGATCGCCGCCATGGAATTGGCCAAATTTGTGGAGCCCAGCGACATTGAGCGCGGTTCGCTGTATCCACCGCTGTCCAAGATCCGGGAAGTGTCCATGAACATTGCCATTGGTGTAACGGAATGTGCCTACGATAGAGGGTTGGCCTCCACCTATCCGGAGCCGCAGGACAAGCGCAAGTGGTTGGAATCGCATCTCTACAACTTCAACTACGAGACCTCAATGCCGCCGACATGGGTCTGGCCCCAGATGCCATATATCAAGACTGGGAAATTACAGCCCAAGAAGAAAATTATAAATGAAGAAGACAAAAATAGTTAGGATAGGGAAATTTATTTCATTTTAGAGATCAATCAACACATCAATCAATTCAACCAAGTAGAACCTATTAATTTCCGTTGTGTTAATCTTATAAGTCTCAAATTGTTTAATTATGATTGTATCGTTCTGTTGATTTTCATCTAAGAAAAGATTGGTAAAAATAGATTGTTTATTAATAAAATTATACGAGTCTCTATAAGATGTATCAATAAGTACAACAAAAGTTATATTGAAAGAACTGGGTTTTTTCTTAATAATTAATGGAGTTACAAAGCAGATCTTGAATGTCCCAGATAATGCTATATTGTGACACATTTAAATCATATTCTAGTTATGTTACAATTCCTATTTAATTATATATTACAGGTAATGCATTAATTAACTTGTTTTCTAGTAAATTCAGTGAAGTTTTTCTTTCTTTGGGAACACAAAAGTGGACGAAGTTTGTCATAATGGATTTAATAAAGTTTTTCAAATCCCAAAATAATAATCAACTTCAATTTGCAAAAACTACAAAATAATTACTAAACATATTTTTTTATTTTATTTAATAACTGACATTTTCCGCTCCTCTGATCTTGTGTTGCCAACTTAATCACGTAACAATTCCCATGGAGAGTCCGCGTTTAGCCAGTCACCAAAAACAATGGGAGTCCAATGACACTCCTCAAGCATTTGAGCGACAACATGGATCATTAAAGGCATTAGTGTCAGGCAGAAGTCAGCGGGCCAAGCAACCGAATAAAATTTCAAATGAATTTTCCTAGTTGAATTTCCCTGTAAGCTGCGAGCAGGCAGCAGGGGGCAGGTGGCATGTAAAGGTGGAGCAGAGGCGTAGCCGAGTCACCTTGTCATAATTAAATGTGTAATATTTATCTTCGCTTTCGACACTTTTTCCTATTCCTCGAACTCTTCGCATCTCCAGTAGTTACTCTTACTCTCTCTCTCTCGCTCTCTTTCTCCTCCTCTTTTCACCGCCTCCGCAGATGCTGGCCCCAAAAATTGTTGTTGTTTTAACGAGCCATGCGCTTTAGGGTGGACCTAAGTTTATTTGTAATTAAAAGAAAGGGTTAAAATTAACTTTTTAAATTAAATTTAGTAGTATAGTAAATTAAAACATATATTTTTTTATTATTAACAACTCTTATTAATAAGATTATTGAATTCTTAGCAGGAAAAACACAACCATTACCACCTGTAACTGAAAACCTTAGAGTAGGATCCACCCAGAGAGAGGCCAAGTTCCATTGGAAGGGGGGATGCACATGTAACGCGAGAGGCGTGAATTGGAAAAATCATGGGTATTTCATCAGTTTAAAAACTCTATTTCATTTTCCTCTCCTCTTGGAACTGGTTCCGCCTAAGTTGTTTCAAAAGCGAAAAGTGCGTCGGCTTTGATATAACTCCCCGCCGACTCCGCCATAATGCCCTTTTATCTTGGAGCCATTGTTGTTTGTGTTTTGTTCAACTTTTTTTTGTGTTGGTGTTGTATTTTTTTTTATTATTTGTTTGGCTGCATTTCGCTTTGCACTATGCTTCGCTGCTGCTGTTGTTGTTATTGTTGTGCAGATGAAGCTGTATGTTTTTGTTGTTTCGGCACGTGCGTCAAAAGCGTGCCCATGTGGAAATTTACAGCCCTTTGAGCTTGTTACCAAAGTGGTTAATGGGTTAATTGAAATGTATTAAAAAAGAAATTATAAAGCATTACTATTTTTATCTGAGTTATATCCAACCAAAACATTTAAAAGCTATTAAAATATAGATATGAGAAATCATATGAAAGGTGAATAATATATATACCTAAAATTAATTAATAATAAATACATGTTCATCCCCGTCTTTTCCTTATATCAATATTTTTACATAAAACAAATAATAATAAATGTCCCCCAATCTCTCCAAATTTTCCACTGGGCTGGCTTATTGTATTCAATGGCTTTGTAATCTTTTGAACATTTTTCTCTCTTATTTAATAATCCATCAATTTAAGTTACGAAAATGAAGTAATTTCGGTGCGAGTGTTGATTTGTTTGGCATTTGCCGAGATGGAGACGGGGAAGGGGACGGCGACCCCTCCGCGACTCGTGCTCAATGTTGTTAACAAGTCTGATTAATGTCCCCGATTAGCATAAGTAAACATTAAGCAAATTATGTATGGAGTACGGGTTCGGCAGCGGGTTCGTTTGCCGCCCGATTTCGTGATTCAATATAAGATTTCTTGACTTTTCTGTCTATTATTTTAGTTGTGTTTTTTATTTTTTTGCTAATCAGTAAACAGGCAAAGCGCCAACGAAATGCGGGAAACGCCAGCGGGCCTCGGCCTCAAAGTCAAATAAGTGCTGGAAAAACTCCACCACCAAGCAACACCAACAACAACAACAACGGCTGTAAACAACCTTTAACGTTAATTAAAAGTGTACACAAAATTTGCATTCACGACAAAATTGGTTAAAGAAACACACACAAACAGGGGAGTATCTATAAAGTGAATATTATCCAAATTTATCGATAATCTAAGGGATTCGAATAATTTGCACATTTATAGGGTCGGAAATGACTCATTCACTGTGTTCTGTGCATCTGACTGATATTATATAATTCCTCACTTTATAAGATAATTTTTGAGGAAATTAAAGCTTAAAAATATAATAACTAGGCTAAAAAATAAGCCTAATTTAACTGCAGAATATATGTATATGATTTATACGATCGAAAATTAATTGCACAAAAATCGGTGGAGAACTGTATTAATACTATAAATAAAATGTATTTAATTTCAAAACTTTAGAACCTACTTAGATCCTTGATTGGTAAAAATAAATTTGAGCTTTAGAAAAATTTCTATCTACTTATGCGTAAATATATTTGAATCTTAGCTTGATTTACTTCTCTTTTACTGATCTTGTTAAAAAAAAAAAAAACAATATAAAACTTGTATAAGTTTAATTTCTGATAGTCAAGGCCATTCTATATAATTTATGATACAAAAACACCTTAACCAGGCTCACCTGTACCCTTAGCTTACAGTTAAAAAATGAGCTAGGCTGGCCAGCTCGCCTTTTTGATTGAGTTTGTCGGTGAATTTATGCGCTGACCGCTGCTGGCGGCAATTTAGCGATTTCTGCGATTTCTGAGATCTCCGTGTTGAAGCTGAGCGCCGTCCCAACTGTCAGCCGTGATAAATGCCGCTGGATATCGGCATTCGGTATTGGCCGCATAAATAATTCGGATGTAATTGGAAAGAGCCGCCGTCTTGACGCAGGTGAATATTTTTTTTTAGCTTACGCCAGAACCAAAAGGCTTTTCAATTAACATTTTTTCACATTTCCCATGATGACTACATATGACCTTTGCCTAGTTAATTGCAATGGCAATTAGTGTTTTATTTCAGGTTTAGAAAAGCTTTTAAAACTGCTGATAAGATTAATTATTTAATTTGCATTAATTTTATAATCGTTATTATAGATTTGCATAAAGCTTTAGTTACTTAATGGAAATTGTTTGTTAACGGAGCCTGTCTGGGCACTGATAAGGCACAGTTTAATTCTTTTGATTAGAAGTGGTATTACTACTTAAGAAATAGAATTTTAGATATTATTCTAAGAGTTAATTTACACGCTCATATAAAGAAAGAAATAAAATCATATTAAAAATGTATACATTAGTATTTATTATTGTGTTAACTCTTATTTATGACCTCTGTACAAGTATTCAATAGGTTTATTAATAAACATGTTAAATATATTTATTCAAGCCTGTTACTGACAATTCCCTTTACGGATAAATCACATAAGCTAACCCTATTAAAGCCTAGCTACAACACACATTAATGTTATCATATTTCATATGAGATACAGCTTATAAGGAAGTCGGATTCCCACTCAAACCACTCACCAAATCAAGTTTAATGGCAGCCGGTAGTTCGTAGACATTCGTTATGCTGTCACTCACCTTTCTCTGCAGATCCATTCATTCATTCATTAGTAAAATTCGAATTGCTCAGCGTTTGGACGGTGCTTGGAATTCCCCGCAATTTTTGGTGGCTGTAACGAAATGGAACCAAAATAAAATGTAAAACAGTTTGATTAATGGCATTTACCAACTGGTGAGCAACATTTACGATAATGATTGTTCGGCCGATTGCGGGCTGAGAATAGCTAAATAGGTAGATGGCTTTATGGTCTATGTGGCATTAATCAAACAAAAAACCTTACGAAATCGAAATCGCAGGAGGCCAGAGAAGCTCCATGGCTCCGTGGCACGTTCTGTTCGTGCGACACTTGCCAAGCGCCCCCATATTCGGGAGAGCTTATATTTATGCCCATTATAATATGGCCACGATCCCACTCACATTATAATGATTGCCATGATACCGAGGCAGAGGTGGCACTTTGATATGCGATGTGCTGCCAACGCCAACGACGCCCCCATCGCTCTCCAGCCTGGCCTAATCTTTATTATTTCTTCTTTTTTTTTTGTTTTTATTGTTGCCCCAGTCTTTTTTCTATGGCTTTGTCTTAGCTTTGTCTTCGATCGATTCCGCATCGAAACCGAAATCCACAAGTTTTCACATCGCTCCGGTGGCGTTTTTCGTGCTAAGCGTGCGTCTAGGCTCATTAATAAAACCACCGCGATGCGATCCGATCCGAACCGATCCTATCCCAGCTGATATATATCCATTCACACAGTTATATTTGTGCATATATCTGCGCCGCACGGTGGGGCCAATGAACTGCAAAAGTGCACGTTCTCGCTTTGCATTGGAAATCGGATCGCAGAATGTCTAAACCAATTTCTTTACGGAAAACGAAAGTGAGAACCTGGTGGTGCACTGAATGGTTGGCCCCGATCCGGTTACAGAATTCTAGATTACAGTAGAAAATAATTTCAAAGCTGCCAGACAGAAAAGAAAATATACTAGTATAAGTTTACTACAAAAATAAATATGTCTCATGAAAATATAACATAAACTAAAGCATTTAACTTGCAGTTTCATTTTAAGAATTGCAAATAAATTAATCTTCTATTCATTGTCTTTCTAATTAAACTTTGTTCAACATTTTCATATATTTTCAGACTACTTTAAAAACAAATATGGTGAACATAAGTTTACATATCTATTATAGTTTTCACCGTGATAAGCTAAAGACTTAAAGTTTATTAATACTTTTAACCAAAATTGTTAAATGTTTAATCTTCTCAACGAAAATGGGTTCATTTCAAAATGATCTTGGTTATAATATTTATAGGGATACAAATTTGTAACTAAATTTACTTGGGAACAAAGAGCTATTTTTTAAAGAAAGTTTTTGAAAATAAAATAAATATTACCTCAGTAATACAAATATTAAATTAAAATCAATCCTGTGATTAATTACAAATAAAGAAATAGAGCAAAAATCATACATAAATATAAAAAAGGTTGGAAAAAATGATTACTCATCTAATTATAATCTCTAATGAGAAATATTTTTCATACCAACTTAAGCAAATACACAAAAACTAAACTATAATATTTAAAGCTGTAAATCACTAGTCGAAACTCTAGTTAAAACTTTAAACAAATGAAAGCTGACACCCATAAATCACAGGCCTCAGTTATTAATTGCTTTCTGTTTCCAGGAACTCCCCGAAAAAAAGAGTGTGCCAGTCAACAGCTCTATTGACTCTCCAATTTCACCCTCGTTCCATTAGCCATGGATCCCACTGTGCCGCCCGCACAGCTCCAGCGCCGAGGAAAACTTTAAACTATCTTCAACCTCAGGCCTGTCTGCGTTGGTGTGGCAGTTTCGAATCGGGTTCGGGCTTGGATTCGAGTCAGAGTTGGAGTTTTGAGTTAAAGATGGAGTTGGAGTGCAGTCGGAGGTGCAGTTGCAGTTTCGGTGTTGGCCTGGCCAGCGCGTTTTAAACGGATTTATATGGCCAGCGATGCCAGTTTCCTCGGCTTCTCTGTACAAAATTTCCTAAAGGGTTTGGTTTTTTTTAGTTTTTTTGGGCTGCACTGCAGCAGTTGCGTGGGCCAGGTTTTTATTTTTTCTTTTTGGGTTTTTTCCCGATGTGAGCCGGCTGCCGCTGTTGTGGCCATAAATTCGTTGTTTGAGGTTTTTTGTTTTTGCGGCTGATTTTGTTGGTGGTGGCTGCCGTGAAAGTTGCGTAAATCAGCGTGAAGTAGAAGAAAAGTTCAATAGTATTGAAAATAATTGTAGAAAGTTTTTATATTTTTTATTCGCCCCCAACACGCCGGGCTCTGAGCTCAGAGCTCCGATCTCCTGTTCAGCCGCAAAGTGTTTATGCAACGAGCAGATAGATACATGGTTAGATAGGCTCGAAGGCGTGTTCCAGCCTCAACGATCGAACCTTAATTGACTTTCGTTTGTCTCGCGATATTTGTACAACGTTTTTATAGCTACCAATTGAGATTTCAACTGCCTATAGAGAGAAGATTATGAAGCTCTTTTGTTCTTTACAGAGAGAGACAAGAGAAAGACAACGAACTTTAAGTTTCTTGAGTTTCATATATTATTATACTATATATTATTTCCCTGCTTCTTGTTGAGCAAGTATAATTCCACTATAATTCAATGTCTCCTTTGATTTGCCTTCATTTCTATTGATATGTTAATAGCAACATTCTTTTCCAAAGGCAATTAGTAACGATGCATATCGCATAAAAGCTTTATGCATATAACTCTTGTCTGGGGCAAGATCTGAATTCTAGACTCAGGCGCCATGTCAACCGAGATTCGTATATGGTTATGTAATTACCACCAGGCTTATTTATTCTAAAATCACCTCGAATTAATAGACAGACGACAGACGATATGATAATTTGTAAGTTATCTCAATCAATGATGAAGTAGTTTTAAATTCCAGTTCTCAGAAATCTTATGTAAGATATCGGAAATATTAAAATTGGAAACTGAAATTGTATACCTTTTTTGATTGAAAATAATTCTTGTACAAGTCTCAATCAAGCTTAATATATTTTCTTACAATTTAAGATTATTGAAACTCCCGTTCCAGGCAATTACCTCCTTAAAAAGTGTATATTTTTTTTGGTATATTATTATTTGACCCTTTTCTGCCCGGAATTTCTCCAATTTCTGACTCGACTTGATTGCGGGTTCCGCCAACATAAACTCATTAATAAAGCAAGTCTCTGATTTGAGCACATTAAGCTGTCCATTAGCGTAATACATCAGCCGCCAACAGTCTGTAATTTCGATCTGAAATTAATGTAGGACAGAAAGTTTCAACGCAACCGAGACCATATTCTTCAGAGATATCTGACACCTCTCTTATCCGAAAACTGCAAACGTGTTCGGGATCCGGGCATTAACCGTGTAAGCTTTTGGTCACCGATCCGATCCAGTCCCAGTTTCAGTCCCAATTCCTGAATCTCGGCTACGTCCGTGGCCAGCCAAGTGTCGCCGCTGACCCACATTCCTGGGAGCCACCAAACTACTACCCAAATGAAATGTTAATAAAATGAAATCAACAAAATAAATTACACAAAATGGCAAAAGAAAATCCCAGCCTCGCCTCAAGTCAGTCTTGACAGAAACGGTTCGTCGCTCGTCGCTCGTCGTCGTCGTCGTTGATGCCAAAAAAAGGAAACCAGTCGACAACTTTATGATGGGAACGAACCGAAATTCGCCAGATAGCCAGCAACAACAAAGCAACGATTTTGAAAATCGAAAACTGCTCTGACGTCCGGTACAGGAGCAATTAGTCGATGGTCTTATCAACGTCGCTTGGTTTCGTAAATAAATCTCAGCGCCCAACTACTGTCGGTAAATGTTACTACACTATAAAAAGGCCTTTGAGGTGCTTTAACAACGAACAATTAATGCTCTGCAGACCTTAAAAATTTGCATTAGTAAAAGGTAATTTAATAAGATTTTTATAAAAATAAATACTGAATTAAAGCTACCTTTCAAAGAAGAAATCTTGGGCAGAGGTTTTCCATTGCTTCATCCCAAAAATAACCCAAGGATATCCTTTTAAAGAAGCCTCTTTGGCCTTCTGAAAGAACAACCTTTGAGATCTAAAAAAGTAACGTACAATAAAGAGGCCAAAAACGATATATCAGAAAAAAAACAAAGGAAAAAAATACAAATAAAAAAAGAAAACATCAACTTTGCATTGCCTTTGAACGACCTTCGCCATTATTTTTATTTCTGTTGTTTTCTGATCGGTTACCTTTAAAAGTATTTCGCTGTTGTTGCTGTTTTTTTTTTTATTTCCTTTGCCTATATACATGCATATGTATATAAAGCTAAATAAGTGTATATACATTTGTTGCGGATGCATAAAACATGTTACCGATCTCCGTGAAGTTGCCTTTTTGCCTCCAGGTAAACCGCACTCAACTTAACCCATTGATAGCTCACTCCTTAAATGATTAATTTAGAATTAATCATTTTTAATAAATATATAAAATTATATAATAATTAATAAATATACAAAAGGATATAATAAATATATAAAATTATATAATAAATATATATATGATATATGTTCATAAACAAACAATTTTTAAATATATTTTTCCTTTTTTCATTTAATTTATTTGAAGAAAAATGTTAAAATGCTTTAAGTTTACCAAGTATAATTTACGAAGAATATTTACCATATATATTAAGTATACGTATATTACGTATACGTATCCAAACAATTGGGAAGCAATTAACATGATCTTAGACAACGAAATAAATATAATATTACTCCTCTTAATATTATATTAACTTCGCAACTCTAGTCAACTTTTTAACCCCTTATCCTTAAGGGGTTAAGTCCAACTCCGTCAAATAAACACAGCTGATGGGGCCTCATCCGCTGGGCCAAGTTTCCATCAAGCCTGACTGGCAACATGTAGCCAAGAAGCTCGGCAACAACGCTTCGGTGTTGCCAGTGGCCCCAAGAGTGGCGTGATCTCTCCCCCAAAAAAGGTGTATGTGTTTGTGAAGCATTTGAAGGTCACACACGTCTTGCCTTTGGGGTGGAGAGGAGGTGGGGGCGTTAGGATGATACACAGAAAAAAATACTAAGAGGAAATATTAAAAATAACGTATATGATAATATAAGTATGATATATCATATGTAGAAACCTACTACAATTTTTCTTATATAAAGATCCCTATTTTAATAAAAGAAAATATGAACACTTAAATAAATAAAATTAAATAAATTATATAGAACAATTTAAAATGTTATTTTTCCGATCATTTAGAGTGGATTATATATCCACCAGCCTATTTTCTGTTGAGTGCACAGAAAGACTATTCTAAACAGCTTTGTTATTTTTTCAAGTGTACAGAAAGCGCGCCAAAACAAAAACGCTTTGCAGAACCTGAAGTCGCTTTCTGTTCAATTTTCAGTTGCACCTAATGAATCCAGAGATTTATGGCTTTATGCTGGGCCGCATACACATACTTTTTCGTTTTTGGTGTTTTGGCTGTTTTAGATCTAAGCCAAGTTTGGGGATCTTTCAATGAAATGATTTATGCTTTAAAATCGCTGCGAGCCCATTGGAAATTGCCTTGATTGATGCTGGCAACACTTCACTTGTACGAATTTGCCTGGAGAAAAGCGAAGGAAATTGTTGGATCTTGGTGAGTTATCTTGATGGAAAATGGTGTGAAATGGGATGCTCAGGGGTATTTCAACTCTTGGTAAAATGGCGAAAAAATAAATTGGAATTGCAGTTGTGTTGTTGTGAAATAAATAAAACTTTAAGGTCAAGTATATTTCATGTTATAATATTGAAATAATATAAATGAAACCTAGAAATATACAAGGTAATACTTAATTACCTCAGTTAAAATGTTTTTGTTTTTCAATTCTGGAATTATAAAATTAAATGTATACATAATTAAAAATTCATTTTGCTTAAAAATAATTAAATTTCCAACATTTAGGCTTATAGTTTTAAATTTCCGTTTATAAAACCCCTAGAATTATATCTGAAACCCTTCTGACATTCAAGAACTCTTCGTTTTGCTCCATTTGGCATTTAAAATGCTGCGCTACGATATTTCCACGTTTATTTGTTTGCTTCGAGTGGCAAGTGATATGCGTGTGATTGGAATCCATCGCAATGCGATCTGACACCGCCTTTGCACTTGGCTGCCACAAAATGTGGCTCGAGTGGCCGTATATAGAGTCGCCGCTGCATCTTGGAGCTTGGAAGGCGTATCGAGTTTCCACTTCGTCTTCGCTTTCGGCAGCAATCATTTTCAGCTCACATCCAGTGTATCTCTCAGGTTGTCAAATTGTATCTCAACACGGCCGGCTGATAAAATGTTAAACTAAGTGACAAGCTCTGATCAAAAACTTAAAAAAATATAAATATACATAAAAAAAAAGATGAGAGGCAGAGGCGCTCAGGGTCGTTCACTTGTCTAGTGTTTTTGGTCATTTTTGTTTATAACCAAAAAAGTTTCAAGTCAGTCAGCCCTTCATTTGCCATTTAGGGCACAGTTTTTGGTGTTTTTTGTTTTCGAGGGTCACCTCTAGGCGCTTCCCATGTAAATTACTTCAATTACCTGACTCGGTGGTCTTTAAGCTTTTGCATTACTTGAGTTGCCACGACGACCTTAGTTATCAAGCCAAGTCAGTGGGTAAAAAAGTGTTAAAAGTTAATGTTACCTTCTGTTTCAGTTTTGTTTCTATTTTGGTTTACGGCCTCTGCACTCTGAAGTGCACTTATTAAAATGTTAAAAAATATTATTTAAAATATAATAAAATCAGTTGAAATGGCCACTTGGCCTAAGGTTTTTTTTAGAAAATTAAATAAGGCATAACCTCTCAAAGGGAAAATGTTTTTCTTAAATAAAATAATAGACCAAGTGTATTTACCATAAAAATATTCAATATACTTATTTATATTATTACAGCTTAAATAAAGTTTATTTAAAAATGTATACAGTATGTGTAAAATCCCACAATTAATCCTTCGTTTCCTTTTTAACTCTTTATAATTCAGGACTTCTTCTCCCACAGGAAATAATAATTTCCCATTTTTCGGATTACAAGGCATTACACGAAGCGATCTTCATGGACCTTCGAAACTTCAACATGTGCGTTGGATTTCTGTGAGTGCTGAGACACTCACTCTCTGACTCAGTTTAAAAGATGTTTTGTTTTACATTCTCAAAACAAAGCTGCGGCATTCATTGAATAGCAAAACTGGCACATAGATGCGAAACACAGTGCTATTTATACACACAAATGTATGGGCTGTATTTATTCACAAGCTGAGTGTTATTGAAGCAGGAAGTGCAACGCGTATGGCAACATGTTAGTCCATCTCCGGGTCTTCCCTGAGGCGGCAGCAGCAGCAGCAGCAACTGTGAGGCATGCTGCCAGATGATTTAGTAGGCGTTGCAAACATTCGCCATATGCGTGCAGCATGCGGCAGGCAGCCACTTAAACTTCTCTCATGCCACAACAGCAACAAAAAATCAACAAAAAATTAAAACAATACAAAAACAAAAACCGAAATCAACAGCAGAAGAACAGTGCGATGTTCCTCACTTCCCCTTTGGGAAATATGTTTTTGCCAATGCGCTCAAAAAAATATTTGCTAATTTAATTTATTTATATTTGTATTATTTTAAAGTAGTTAATTTTAATGCATATTTTACAAATAATTTCTTATATACAAAAGAAGCAATTTATATGAAGTTTAAATGTTTTATAAAATAAGGTAACTATTGGTCTAAGAAAATGTCTTTCTGGATTATTACATGTAAAAATAAAGTACATTTGAAATGGGATTAATTACACAGAAAGTCAAAACTGATCCCAAAAATATGTACTACAAATTAAAATTAAATTCTTAATTTATTTGACTACTTGTTAAATATTTTCAACTATATTTGACCTTACAATGTTCTACATTTTCTGTATATATCTTTCTTTTAACATAATTCTTCATTTATTCATAATTAATAAATTAATAATTCATTAATTAATAATAATAATTATTCCAGTATTTTTTTCAAGTGTTCTTTTGGATATTCTGGATTTATACAACCGTTTCACCCCCTCCTCTGGCCCACCGTTCGGGCTCATTGGAGGCAACGCATGCGCAAATTGCTCGCCGACTGCTGCGGCAATAAATTCATAAAAAATCATTAAGCAGAATTTAAGCATCCACAAGATGCAACCTTCTTCACACATCCACAAATATATATACTATATATATGCATATGAGGCAGGGATTGGAAAAAAGGGAACACAGTCCCCGCCATCGGGATTGGGATGGGCTCTGTAAGAGCTCTGTGTAATATCGATGCCTGAGCCTCCTCCGGAGATGTCGCATTAATTTCAAGCTTAAGCAAAGGCACTGTTGGACAACCCCTATATAAATGGTATCTTAAGCACATATCCAACTCGTAAATTTCAGCTCAGACTTCAGCAGCAGGAAAGTGGAGGAGTAGAAGGAAAAAACAAGAAGACATTATATTAGAAGAATTCACTTTGTGTGGTTGTTGAAACCAAATCGAAGTGTCTCCGGTGATATTTTGCAAATTTATTCATAGATTAAGGTATGTGGGGTAGGTCAACAATAACAAAATGTTATTTTTCAGTCATTTATTACTCTTTTTTTATAAATCTTCGATAGTATATTTTAAATTCTGCAAGCTCGAAGTTTTAAAAAACGAAATGATAATTTGCATGCTGGGCACATGCAAAATATTAAAAGGGAGTCAAGGCTCCCCAGAAGAGACAACAAATGACACCACAAAACAGAATTGGAATGAAAACAAAATTATTTTAATTTTATGCTACGTTTTGTGGTTCTCTTACGCCTTGTTCTTTTTTATTTGTTTTGTTTTATTTTTTATTTTTAAGCCGCGCTGGGCAAGGCGTCAAGCGAATTATTTGTTTATGCGAGTTGACAGACCAAACAAGCCGAGGATAAAATTTGAGATGAGCCGAGAGGGAGTGGCAAATATGCCCAGAGCGATGCAGAAAGAGATACCGATGCCGATGTCTGGTCTTTGAGAAGATATAAGTTATAGAGATAAAAAAAAAAATACATATGTGCATATGGGAAATTTATGCGATATTCAGCGTTGTGAATTAACATTCAGACATCTTCAAATTAATGTTGACACTTGTCTCCTCCCCAGATCTCTTTGATCCCCGCTAAATATATATTTTTGTTGTTCTTTTTTGATTTGCCAAAAGGAACTCATTAGAATCCGCTTCGAACTCAAGGTTAAACTCAACCCTCTGCAAATGTATTATTATTTTTTGTATTAGGTTTTCTTTTTGCTCTTCTTTTTTTTTGACTGCCTTTGTATTTATACAGAAGCTTCTCTATCAAATCAAAAAACAAAGGAAACTGAACACAACAAACCTCCATTTCTATAAGTCTTTTCAGCTGCAGCTTCTCCACTTAGACAGATGGGGATTTTAATATATTTTACTCTTGAGATTTCATCTTAAATTCTACTCTTAACTCTTTATTATTATTTTAAAAATTTTGTTGTGGATCCTAACTTGTTAATACCTTAAGTATTCTTTACCTTTTTGAATATTAAGGTTAAATTCCACAGTCCGTACACCCAAACTTAAAGATAGAACTTAATACCAATAGATTCTCCAGCTTAGCTTTCGCATGCTCAAAGTCTAATGTAAATCCTCTCAAGTCAAGTACCTCCCCAACTCCCAGAAACTGATCCATCTACCTCCCTGCCGCCCTCCCCTTGGGTTTGTTTATGTTACAACATTTAGGTTGAGCCTGGCTCTGTGACGCAGATCTGTGTTGCCTGTGTTGCACTCTCTCCCTCTGGCTTAAGTGGCCGACGTCATCACTCTACTCCGATCCACTCCCATCCTCCACCCCAACCCACTCCACTCCACTCCATACTCCCATTCGATCCGATGCTATCCTATAACCCAGCCGATCCGATCTGATCCGACCACATGTGGAGTTTGTTGGGCACACAGATACACCATAGTAAGGCTATGATCTTCATGATCATGAAGATCGTGTCGTGGTTTTTTTTTGTAAGCTCTCACTGTGCACAGAGAGAAATATATTATTATTTTATATATATAATTTACAAAATTATCTTTCCTATATATTTTATTATGGGAATAAATGCGTTGAACATAACTCAAAATATGACTATGGAAATTAAAGGAAATTATTTTGCTTTTTGCATTTTAGATTATAAAATTCACTTTCTTTTTTGGGATAGCAAAATGTTTTTATTAATTTTTTAAAACATTTTTTCAGTGCATCTGAGTTCTTGTTTATTTTCTCCATTTGCAGCAGAAGCTCTCAGGTTTTTTTTCTTAACTCTTGCGCTAAATCGCGGCTGCCGATCTTCTTGTGACTCTGAGACCCAGACGCAGCCACTCAGACAACATTTCTATTATTTATACCCGTTCGCAGGCTTTGCGGATTTCTTCCAGTTTTCACACTTTCCTCAGGCTTTGGCTCCTCTCTGGGGAAGTGGTCGCCGCGGTCGGCATGTAGCAATTAAAAATAATTTGTTTAGCTTGTTTTGTGTCAAAAATCATGAAAATACATCATAATAAAAGTAATGTTGTTATCAAAGGTGCGGCGGCGATGGCTTTAACACTGATAGATGCGATATCTATATCTCTCCTCGTGTTGCATTTATATATAAATATTTCATGTAACTAGTATTCGTTTTCTTTAGCTTGTTCAGTGAATGGGAATCATTTGTTTGGGAGAAATTTTGCTTGGAGAAACCATAGAGAAATGGGGAAAGATTTGCTTGGATTAACCTTAGATTGTGGTGGATTAATAATTTTGCACATAAAATGTTATTAAATGGCTTTGCTATTATCTATCACGAAAAGCCAGTTTGTAATTAATTTTTAGTGTTTTCTAAAAGTACAAAAATTATTAAAATCATCATAAAAAATTCCAATTAAATTCCTCTAGCCTGTATTATATAACTTTTCGACCCAGACCTTCAATATTAAGTCCGGAACTGGTTTATTGACTGCAAAGACAGCTTGAAGTGGACTCTTGAAACAAACCCAAAAAAAATGAAGGCACAAAAAAATATATATCGCCAAATCCAGCCAAATGTAAACTTATTTCCCTCGCCCGAGTGGCTTTTGATTGAAAGGCAAATAAGCTGCCGGATTCAATGAAAACGGAGACTACTCACAATTCGTCAGCTCTGGGATATATATATATATATAGTACGATGGAAATCCACCTTTGACGACGGCGCTGACAGCCACAACAACAACAACAATATCAGATATATACATAAATCATTTGCACAGACAGAAATGCAAATCTTTGCAGATTAAAACAAAAACAAGGCGGCCGGCCGTATAAATAAACATCAGGCGAGCCAGCAGACACACCAAAAACCTAAACCTGTCAAATCCACGATATCGTGAAGATAAACCCCAGCGCTGGACAGGCCACTCAGAGTCCACTCCCGAGTGCGTTTTTCCCTCCTCCTAATATTTGTTTTAATTAAATGCCAATCGACGAACGTAATTGCGGCACATTAGTTTGAAAAAAATAAACTATGAAGAAAAAAACTCTTAACAAATCACATAAAATATTTTCCGAAATATCTTTGACGTTTTATCTGCTCAAGTTGAAATCGAAGCGGACATTAATTGACCGGCAAGAGATTAGCCCGGCGACTGGAGAGGCTGTGAGATACCATCGACCATATAGAGATTTGTGGGGAGAATGGCCAATCGCCAAATCTGACATCGACTTAAAGGTCACAAAGATTTAACCAGTGAAATCTAGAGGAGCTTGAGATTTTTATTTAAGTGTTTTAAGTGTAGCTTAAATATATTTTAGTTATCAATATTAACACTATATAAAAAGTATTAAAAATATTATAGAATAAAATATCTAAATACTAAATTCAAAGAAGCGAAACAAGATTCTTTTATTAAATAAGCTCTTAAGTTCTATTGCTAAAATACTTTTCTGTGTGCTTATAATTATTAACCACAAAATGACCTCATTTGAAAATGTATTTACATATAAATATGCCAAATAATTACCACAAAAATATAATTAGCAACAGTCGCACCCAACTATTGCATAGCAAAAATGGCAAAATAATTACCAACAACCTGAAATGTAATAAAAATCAAATAAAAGATCATTTAATGTACCATCAGAATAATGCCAGTCATTACTACAAAATACAAATGTTAAAAATAAATTAAAAACAATTCAATAATTATAATAATTATTATGAGTGGCACAAAAACAAAGTTGCAATCAAAAATATAAATGAAACCTTGACTTTAAATGTGGCTGATCTTTTGCCCAGTTTGACTGAAGGAGCTGATCCGCAACGATCATATTAAAAATTCGCCGATTGAAGGTCTGCAATTGGTAACTCCCCTGGGGCCCCAGTTGAACCGTTGCTATATTGGTAACTACAATATGGCTTTATCGCCATCGACTCACTTGCCATTGTGCCGACTTTTGTTTCGAGGCAATTAGGCGAGAATATTTTTATTTGTTATGGTAATTACATTTGCCGTATTTCATGCTGCTGCTGCTAGTAAAAAGCAACAACACATGCCAGGGCAATATTTTGTTGATTTAAGCTTGAAAATCTGAACAAAAACAACAATAACACATAATGTCGAAAAGGTCAATGATAGCAAAAGCTTAGCACTCAATTTTTTCGGGGCGTCGCTGAGTGATTTCTAATAATCACTTTGAATCGTGTCCATTGAAGGTCAAACAGAATTTTGAGACTGATTTTTAATGGAGAGAATGAAATATTCTATCGAAAATTAATACAATTTAATATTTATTTTCTGCTGCCTAACTAGTTTAATATTAAAAGGAAAATATAAAAGAGGAAGTATTTCAGGTTGTCTCTTTATTTCAAGTCATCCAAAACCTTTAAAAATAATTATAATATTATATCCACTTCTATTTTAAATCTCCTTTTAAAAACTCACTTATTTCTTAAGTATTTCTGTGGAATTTTTCTGTAACACTCTTCGAAGCCATATAAACAGAAACAAAGTACTCTGGAAGCCCACACACAATATTTCATTATAACTAATGAACGTTTCGTGGCGCAGTGACAATTAATCAAAATTTAATTAAATAGACAAAATGCCGCATTAAAGCATGCACTTTACATTGTTGCTTTTGCCATGGCTAACAATTTATTGTGCTTGCATATTCAGATGCAAATCTGTCGCCAACGTGCAAAATGCTAAATGGTTTTTTTTTCTCCCCCTTTTTTTGTGGTCAGGCAGGCAGGCGCAAGTGTGTACTCGTACTCGTTCAAACTCGTACTTGTACTCACATACCGGGTACTCGAACTCACACTCATTGGCGTGGCGGTCTGGGCCTAGTTTTGGACCATGTGTGGGCCGCAATTAGCGGAGAAGGTTGAATGTGTGTGCGGGCCAAGCCACTTTAAACCAAATCGGTGCTGACCAAAAGCGTTTCTTGGTTTTTTTGGTGTTAACAAAAAGCTGACCAAGAAATAAGAATTTATTGGTTCTTTAAAAATGTTTATGAACAGATTGAGGAATGATTTTTTTATGAAAGCAAAAGGTTCTGTTAAAGCCTACAAGTCAATTTAATAACACAGGTCTGCAAAAAATGGGTTTTTGTGAGTTGTTGGAAAACGATATATCA
>JAEIHY010005873.1:0-22844 GCA_018904565.1 Drosophila tsacasi
GCTCAGCTCTAATTGGAGGCCCCAGACAGGGAGCCTCACCACTGTTACCTACCTACCATGTCTATTTCCGAAGAAGCTATTCTCATATGAAGTCGAAAAATGAGTCTGTCTGGATCAAGTTAAGCAAAAGAAACTACATCAGATACAGGAAAACATTTATTGAATTGAGTTCCTTAAACATCACAGAAGGTCGGCTTAAAAGTACAGTCCGGGGCGAAGTGCAGTCCAACGGCGAGGGTAAAATCTATATCTTTATTACGTTTGGTCCCTCTGCTTCATGGCCTTTGCAGGATTCTTACCTGGCAATATCAACCTTTGTTGGGTGACGAAATGTCCAAAAGTGTTGCGCTGACTGTAGACTTTGGATTCGAGCAGTTGCGTTTCTTTTTTACCTGGACCTAACTTTTCTTGGGAATTTGATCAAGAAAGGACGCCAACTTCGGCACGACCTTTCAGTTTGCTATTGGTTCATTTGGAATCAATCGATTTTGGTCAAATGAGATCATAAGACATAGAAAATAACACAAATTTCAAACTTTATTTAAAAAAATAAATGTAAAAACTTAAGAGAATACTTGGAAACGAGACGATCTGCAAAGATCTGGATAGATCGACTTTGCTGTTGATACTGAACAGAAATAAATGAACAGAATTGGAATTGAATGCTGCGTTGCAAGCATCAGACTAATATTATAAGCAAAATTATAAAAATATCGATTTAAAACTTTTCATACACTGGGTATGTTTGAGAGACATCTAATGGCCAAAATTCGAACTATTGCCGAATAAAAAAAAACGTATGTAACTAATTTGACCTTTGTTGCATTTTATTCCTTTTAATAATTTAAGTGACAAATAAATGTAAAATATATCAATCGACCGTTGCTGCCTTCTGTACATGAAATCATTATTTGACAAATTTGTACTGCAAAATAAGGGGATTAAGAAAAATATTAAGTGCAAAAGGGTCTTTCCATTTCGAATAACACGGAAACATAAATCAACAGAAAGGCAATCTTTATAAATGGTATTTTTCCCATTAGTTGGATTACTAGAGAGAAAACAAATACTTCACCCGCGGAGAGCCGATATGACCAGCTTGCATGGGTTCCACAATGGGAGATACAACCAAAAAATGTTCCACCAAGGGTATAATAAATTCTATCACAGATCGGGTTGTCCCCTCGATATTTCGAATAAAAAACTTACGACATGTATTGGTTTTATTTATATTTATTTAAATTGTAGATGATCTCTAACGTTTTGAGTTTCTTTTACATACAAACATTTTGGTTTTGTTTTGTTCCTTTGTTATGACTTCATTTTTGTTGTTGTTGTTATAGTATTATTTTAGCTTTTTGTTAATATTATTTTAAATTTTCAATTCAACGATTCAAATTCTGTCATCATTATCATTATCATTATCGAGCTTAGTAAGAAGATGCCGTGGCTCGCTTCGTTCTTCGTTAGCCTTATTTAAAACTCTTCCGTTTGGGCCATTAGCTACACATTATCCACTTGTGGGGGTCATTACAGAGAGAGAAAAGGAGCCTAAGACTTGAGGAGAATTGTATTTCCACGTACGTACGTTATAATAATAAGTATATAAATATTTCTTCTGTTTGCCATATACAAGATAAACAAATCTGATCAGCTGCTGGGTCAGCTCTGGGACAACCAAAGCAATTTTAATTAGGCTAACAAATTAGATTAGATACAATGTCTAAACTTTGTCTAACCTATAATCTTGGTTCCGCTTTCCACCATTCCATTTCCATCCATTCATCCATCCTCCGGCGGCTCCTGGCCTCGTTTCTCGCATCCTTTCGGATTTTACAAAAGGTCGTGTGAGTGTGAGTCGGAGGAGTGCCCCCTTAGCTGACATTTGATTCGATTTAACATTACCTCCCCGCTGTGTTTTACTCTTTATGAATTTCACTTATAAATGTTTTAACTGCTATTAAAGTAATTTTAGTTAGTAGTGGTGTGCGACTTGCTTCTGTGTGCGGTGTGTGGGGCGTGTGTGTGTGGAGCAAAGAGGTGTACAAGTATGTATATGAGCTTTAGAAAAATATGAATTATGTTTGATTCCATTCCGTTACATCATTCCACGCTATCGTCCGTTTAGTATTGTGAAAATATGCAAAAGGTTAGTTATACTGCGGTTATGAATGCTATTAATGTTGCTATTATCTGAATGCTGACTTTACTTATGGTATTTAGTGTCTGTTTTTGCCATCTCTCTTGATGCGAAAGTTGAGCTAAGTTCGAGGAGGAGGAGTGGAAATTATAGTCGCTTCCGTATATATATGAGTACTTTGATTAATAATAATTTACGAGAAAAATATAGTACATATGTATGGGTATGTATGTAGCAATTTGTTGATTCTCCATTTACTAAATATATATATATCTATATATATATCTGTGTATATGCAGAGCGACTTTGTTTACTTTTTCGTCTCGAAGGTAAATGAATAACTTTGTTGTGGTTGCTGCTGTGGCTTAATTAAATTGTCAATAAATATATATATCGTTTGTTGTCGTTAATTTTTATATCTATAATTACATACAATTATTGAACTCTTTGGTTCTTGATCTGCCGCACAGCAGGATCTGCGGATCCCGCTATTATTACCCCGAAAATCCAGCAACATTGTAATCTCTATAGCATGCAACATGGCCAAATAATCGGGAAACTAAAGGGAAAAAATAACAAAATGGCTGGTTTTATTTTTGAATAAATAGTTTTATTTGAAAATGGTTTTTGCATTTGTTTTGTTTGTTCATTTTTTTGTTCTTCTTTTTGGTAGAATTTTACAAGTTGAATGGAAAATACAGACGTATTAAATATTACAGTATTTGGTTGGTTGGTTGGTGGTTGTGGTTTTTGGGCTGGGATATATAGGGGAGGGTTTAGAAATTATTAAATTAATATTCGTGTAAAATAAATATAGACTTCGCTGATCGGTGTTTTAAGCTCTAAAATAAAATTGTACGGACAATATAACTTTTGGAAAGCTTCACTGGATGATCTGCTACTGGGATGGGGATTGCCCAATCGAAAAATCAAAAAAGAACTTTGTCAAGATCTACGCTTTATACGCGCTATGCTGTTCTGTTCTGACTGTCAAATAATATTATTTTTATTTCGCTAATAAACTTACTTAGTTGATGTTTAAGTGGTGTTGTGTGTGTGTGTGTTTCGTATGTGCGTTTACATAAATTAGACTTAAAATCTATAAAACATAAATATTGGATTGGATTGCCGTCCAACTCTAGAGCAGGAGCACAAGTTAGGGGAGAGAGGAGTATAGGAGTATAGGAGAAGAAGACTGAGCTGAGATACAAAACAAAAGATACTCTATATAAAAATAACAATACGTAAATTCTCATTGCAGCTAAAATCAAGAAATGCACAAAAGACCACGTACAAAGCATATACACAAACATATACACGTAATGGTAATCGGTAATATATAATTAGAATAATAATAATAATAAGTCTAATTGAAACAATTCAACATACTCGCGGGATTAAATGCCATTCGCTAAATACAGTTTACAGTTTGACATACATCAGATACATGTATGACGACGATTGTTGTTGTGTTTACCATTAAAAGTAGAGTTTCTTTATAAATATTATTACATACAATCCTTAGTTTCATTGTTTTGGGAGATTTGAGTTCTGCGTTCCGTTTCACTTTCACATTACATTCTCGTTTACTTTTGATTCGTATTGTGTGCGTGTGTGGTGTGTTGTGGTGTGGTGTGTTTTGTTGTGGTGTGTTGTGCGCGTATTTTTGTGCGTAGAGATATGGCAAAAATATATAGCATGCTTCTGTGCGCCGCAAAGTTGAATTATTTTGATCTTTGCTGATTTGTGGTTCGCTCTCCGCTTAAATGCAATAAAATCATTATGAAATACATCGAAATCAGCTCGTTAATTAAATTAAATATGTAAATATGTAAGTAGTTAGTTTTTGTGTGTCCAGTGTCCGGTGTCCAGTATGTGTGTGAGTGGTGTGTTTCCAGCCAAACGTCTTTCTATACACGTAAATTCAACAAATTACAATTTACATTGAAATGTGATCAATCGCTACTGCCGCTCTTCTTTACATAAATTAGTTAAGTGGCCACATACATATGCCTTTACTTTACTTTTCTCCGGGTTTAGTTTTTAGCTTTCTGCTTCGTTTTGTTTTGTTTTCTTCTTTTTTTCTTTGTTTTCTTTTTGTTTGTAAATACAATAGATAGAGTTTTATATCCGCCTCTCAATTATCTTTAAATCCTTTTAAATTAGACTTAAACCTTAAAGATTTGCTCGTTATCTTCCCTTCTTCTTTTGGTTTGTTCGTGTGTGTTTTTGTTTATGTTTATGTTAGGTAATATTATTTACTTTTTTAGCCCACACGCTGACACGCTTACAATTCAAATGAATTATTTGTTATTATTATTATTTCTTAGCTCCTCTGCCTTGAATAATGCCGTCTGCCGTTTGGATTTGGTTGAAACTCTTTCGAACTTAGGTCTAAACAAGCATGATGCAAATGCAGAGCGTTGATGGCATGAATAATTCCAAAGAGAGATTGCAACAGGAAACATTTAATATATAATATTTATATATATATATATATTTAAATATATATGTATGTATATATGTATAGAAGTGTATCGCTTTGTCCTTCTTACTTTCTTTTTCTTTTTTTGGTTTAATAAATACATGAGGAAACTAAGGGCTACCCAATAAATTATGAAGTTCTATAAAAAATTATTCAGACCAAACAACAACTATATATATGCAATGCTTGCGCTTGTGTTTCGAGAGTGTGCGTGTGTCCGTGTCGGTGTCATGTCGTACATGTGGCCTAGCATAATGCATATGTATGTGTGTGTTTTGTATATATGTATGTGTATGTGTGTATGTATAATAGGAAATGCCTTTCAATCAAACTGCTGCTGCTGCTGCTGCTGCTACCAATCAATCAAATCAATCCTCAGTGATCCTCTCTGATCTGACATCTCACTGCACCAAATATTATCGATATTATGTAATGTACTTGTCGCTTATTTCCTCATATTTTTCATCTTTCCATCCGGGATCTCCGTCATTGCGCGTTTTTGTTAAACAAATAAAAGTTCTTTGGGCTTCGCTTGTTCCGTGTTCAGAGTCCTGTGGAGTTCAGTGTCCAGGTTAGAGTGTCCAGTGTTTTGTGTCCTGTGTTTTGTGTCCCGTGTCTCGTGTCCTGTTTTCTGTGTGTTATAGTTGCGGTTGGTTCCTATCATCGTTTTGTTGCTCTCTCTTTAATTTGTTTGGTTTTTGATCAATGCTGGTGGGTTCTTGTTGTTGTTGTTGTGCTCCCGCGCTGCTCTTTAATACCGTTACGGTGTTCCCTGCTAACGCCCCCCATTTCTGCTCCACATCATCTCTCGTTCGCCATCTCGATCGGATCCTTAGTACAGTCCGCAGCCGCGCAGATTGTTGGCTATGATGACATCGGTGACAGCATCGAATACAAACTGAATGTTATTGGTATCTGTGGCGCACGTCATGTGGCAGTAGATTTCTTTTGAGGTTGATTTGTTTTTCGCTTCAAATTGAGCCTGAATGTAAGCAGCCGCCTCGCCATACTCCTGTCCACCTGGAATAGCCAAAGAGAGAGAACGGGGAACATTAATCACCAGGAATATATAACATTATAATGATAGCTCACCTGTGTATTCGGGGAAGCAAATTGTCAGGGGACTCTTGCGGATCTTCTCCTCGAACAGATCCTTCTTGTTCAGGAACAGAATGATCGAGGTGTCCGTGAACCATTTGTTGTTACAGATCGAATCGAACAGTTTCAGCGACTCTTGCATGCGGTTCTTTAATGAAAAAATAGAGAATTTTGTTTATTAATTAAGTTAATTTTATATATTTAATAAGGGAGATGAAATCACTAAATAAAACGGTCTAAAAGTAAGGAATATTTTGTACTTTGAGCTTAGAAACAATAAAGTCTGATAATAATAAATTAATATATAGAAAATATGTTATACGCTTTGAATTCTCACCGTGGTTTCATCCTCATGCAAGACCTGATCGTACTCAGACATGGCCACGCAGAAAATGATCGCTGTGACATCCTCGAAGCAATGTATCCATTTCTTTCGCTCCGACCGCTGGCCGCCCACGTCAAACAATCTGCACGAGAATGAAATAACAAATTAACTAAATAACGATCCCTCCCAGGAGACTCTCCCAGCAGTTACTCACTTAAAGTTGAGGTTTTTGAAGGAGAAGTGTACCTCGACGATGCCAGTGGTCTTGACGCGAGTACGCAAGATGTCCTGTTCGGTTGGCTGATAATCCTTGGCGCCTAACCGATCCAAATCGTCCAGGAAACTGCAAGGAAATAGAGCAGAGGCAGAATGTGTTACAGTTGGTGGGGCGAGCAAGCATTTCATTTTCCGCCCACATCGCTTGACCAGACAAATGTTTGCCCAGCCATCCTCCTACATCCTCCATCCTCCGAATTTCCGGCCGTAGCACCCCCGCACCAAGTCTTGAGCAAACAATTAAGGCGCAGACCGAAGCGCTGAGCAAACAATTAAAAACAAAAAAAAAACTGCGCGCGTGTCCTGCACAAAGGCGGTGAGGGAAGGAAACACACCACGCCAGCACACATGCCAAAGGGAAGCGGGACCCTTACTTGGTTATGCAAACGGCCTGGCCCACCATCGCCTCCATATATGTAGGTAGATAGACTCAGGACTGCAGGAACTACATGGCTATTCAAAGCCATGATTCCCATTTCCGTGACTTGTTTTCTGCTTCTAATTTCCGTGCTTACAAGCCTTATTTGCAATTAGTTTTATTTGCCGGTTGTGTAACCATAGCCATCTCCCAGATACAGAAGCAGATACAAAAACAGATACAGATACAGCTACAGCTGGAGAGTCTGCGTGCGAGTAAGAGCGTCAACAAGTAGGTCATTGAAGCGGAGAAGGAGCCCGAGGAGGAGCAACAGTAGCTCCAAAGTGTCCAGTTGCCTTTCGCATTGGCTTACTTCATGAGGCCGTAATTAACTCGGGGCACGCAATGCCTTAAGAAACAAAGGGCTGAGGCGGCGGCGGAGACGCGGCTAATTTTATTTGTTGGCCAGGTTCGGACAGGTCGTAAATAGTTTTTTTTTTTTTTTTTTGGGAATGAATCTGCGCTGGTTATCGCATCAATCTGCGGTTGACTTGCTCCCTTGCCCGAAATCAGATTCATTCATTGGTCAACTGGTTTTCGCTTTAATTACACGCACAATTGCCCAACAACTTGGCCCAGGCCAAGGAATGGCCAAAAGAGGGCCTGGACCTGCATTTTTACCGCGGAAATCGAGCCCAGTCATGCTCGTCCGGCTGCGGCCACTTTTCATGCGGAAAAGTTTAGCGCAGCTTTATAATCAAAGCAAATACATAATGCCCACAATATCTGTAACAATTTCTTGGACAAACGTTAATTGAACGCCGCCTGCAAACGGATGCAAACAGTTTTGGGGATTGGGCAACCAGCCAGCCCACCGCTTGGTTAGCACTTCGCATGCCAAGATCTTATTTAACATGTCCATCACAAAAGTTGTTCACTCTGTTTACTGATCCAAAACCGCAGACACACATGCATCTGTGATTTGTGAGCCCCGGAAAATGTGTTGCAACCGGAGAGTGTGTGGCAAGTGGCGCTAAGTTTCGGTGGCGACGCGTGTGTGTAAGTAGATCATAAAAGTTGATAATTTTTTGCTTGGAAAATGAGTCAAAGTTAGAATAAATGCGGTTAGATTTTAGCTTAACGAAACTTTTTAAGAACTTGTTTTTTTGGGTAAATAAATACACTTTAAGTAAATACTTTAGCTACTTATTTCTTGATTATAAATTAAAAAACCCTAAATAACCCCTAACTACCTTTCCTGCTGAGTTAACCCATCAGTTACCTTTACCTTTGCGGCTTACCCACTCTTTTATGGGAGCGATTTGTGCGCAATTCAGCCTAGGAAATGCCTCGTTAGTCTCAGCAGCGTTTTATAATAATTTATTTATTTTACATAACCCGCAATTTCAATTTCAAACTAAAGACCTTAAAAACAAAACCTCAAATCACGACCAGCCCCCCATTAATGTCAATCAATGCTGCCGTAAGCCGTTATATATTAACACAAACTTTTGCTTTTTGATTAGCATTATTTAGGTACTTTCAATTTCATTTCCAAAAATTATGCTATTCATGCCAGAAGTCCACTATTTTCTGCCTAGATAAAACCGCAGAGAAAAAGAAACAAAAGCAGAGAGCAGGAGATACGGCAGCAATTAGCAGAAATATCATAAATGACAAAGCCAACAAGAGCGCGAAAAGCTGACGAAAAGTTGACTTGAGGTACACGGAAAAAAAGGGGAGCAGAAGTTTGCAAAGATTTTTAAGATTATTTTAATATTTTGATCTTAAAAGAGTTTATTTCAAGCTTTGAATACATAAGTTGTAAACTATTAATAGGTAATTCTATATGACAAAGGATTTATAATGAACATGAACCATAAATTAGAGTTCTCATGGAGATCTCCATTAAATTTAATACTTTAGCTTTTCTTCTATATTTTTATATAGATTACTTCTAATTAGTTTCTTTTAAAGTTATATATTTTTGTCTCTGTGTAGCCTGAAGCCCATACCGCACACAGTATAAGTAGACTAAGAAGCCCGGCGATCGCGTTTAGTGCGTCGCGGTTGGTCTACGAGGCAACAACAGCTCAAAAACCCGGAGCTCCATTGCTTTCGGTTTCGGTTTGGGTTTCTGTTTGGGATTCGGCTTCGGTTTCCGACTCGGATTCGCTTGGAGGCAGTCAAAGGCAGCACAGATCGGTGCAACATAACGACTCCGCGTTGCGTGACAAAAGACTTTGCGAATCTCCGCATTTTAAGTGCCGCCGCGCGCTCTTCAAGTCTTCAAATCTTCAAATCTTCGAGTCTTCGAGTGTGTGTGAGTGATTGTGTGTGGAAAATTGGCCAAACAACAATAGAAATCCGCAACAAAAGAGATCCAAAGCGGTTTTAATTGTGCACAAACAGCCGGGGCCTGAAGTTCGTGGAAAAATCGGCAACAAATTGATTGAAACTCAATCTGGAAACTCGATCGAACGAGAAATACGAATCGGAGGAAAATTAACAAGAAACAAAACGAAGTGAGTGTTTTCCCAGAAGTGGTTTTTCCGCCGCCGTCTATTTGGGCGTGTCGGTTAAACTAGTTGCACCTTGACAGGCTGTCAAAGAAATCAACTGTTAAACGTTGTGAGAGGCCAATTTAATTATAAAGACTATGGGAAAAGCCAAGGAAATTTGGTATTTGTGAGGGGGAGTCTTACCAAAACGAGAGAAAGGTGTTGCAGGATAATATTAATCAATACACTGCGTATTGTTTTCTAGTTTCTTTTCATTTCTAAAACCATTTCTTGTGCTAATTTGGGCAAAAAACCATTCATAGCCAACTAGTTTTAGCCGCAAAAAGTGTTGAAAGCAAAACAGGTCTAAGGTTGATGGACAAATCTTTAAATGGGTTCTAAGGCAAATATTGAAGCAAGCTACTCTTTTTTAGAGGTCAGCCGAGGCCAATGCATATTTTAAGAGAGAATTATGAAAGGTGTCATGAAATTTGCAAATAAAATAGCAAGGTAAAGGAAGAACTAGAGTAAGAATCTGGAAAACATAAGTATTTCAAGACCCCTTGTCACAAAAACAGTTTGATGGAAAAACGATGTTAAAGCCAAGCTCAAGCTGGGAAAACAGTTTAAACTGACAAATAGTTTCTCGCAAGTCACTCGATTCGCTGAAATGTCTGTCAAAATGAGCGGCAGCTGGTGGCTGGAGGCTGAACTGGCGTGAAAGCAAATTCAAATATGACTTTAATACCATCGATTCCCATGCGAGGCAACGGCCACACCTGTTCCACGGCTGTCCCACCTGTGTGTGCATGTGTGCCTCTGAGGGCAAGTCAAAAGACATTAAGGCAAAGATTTGCCAAGCAAGCTGCTGTGACATAAGCGGGCGAGATTTTTCGGAGCACCTTTTTGCCAGTATTTAGCAGCTGACTGCTAATAGAATTCATTTTCAATTTCGCATTCATTCGAGTGTGAAGGAAATGCGAGGTAGAGGTAGAGGTAGAGACAGGGTCAGTGGCAGGGGCAGCGGCAATGGCAGCGGCGGTGGCAGCTGCCTGTGGTGGCCTCTGTTGTGGCGTTGGCTTCCATTTCAAACAAAGGCCATAAAAGCCAACGACAAGTGGCTACTTGACATTTCTCCACACATTACTCGCAGGCGCTAGGATTATCACTCAAGTTCATTATAACCGTCGCTGCGATAAAGCCCAGCAGCGACTGGAGACTGAGATAGTTGCGTTGTTTCGTTTCGTTACGCGAGGACGCGAGGACTCAAGGTCGCCGCTTGTGCGACAAGGGCAAGGATAAGCCCAGGCCCTCCGCTGCTGCCATTGTGCCCAAGACCAAGTGAGTGTACATAAAAAGAAATAAAACGAAGGAAAAATGGCAGCAAGTCTCTGTGTACGAGTGTTTGTGTTTGTGTGTGCGCAGATTTTTGTTCCATCAAATTTTCGGCATTTAAATTATATTGCCCTTGGGGAGCAGGCGCACAAGTCGCTGCCAGAGTCTCAGGCTCCGTGTCCCAATCCCAATCCCAGTTGCATCACCAATGCCTTCTTCAGCTTCTTCTTCTTGCACTGTTTGCCGCTGGCTTACGCGGCGTATGAGCAATCTTTCCCCATTGACTTTTCGCCGTTTTGGCAGTTTTCGTGCCCGCAAGGAAAAGCAGCAGAATGCTCATATTTAATGCGTGTTTTGCGGCTTGTTTTTCCAAAGGGAATATGTTAGTTTCTGTATTGACAAAGAAGGAACTTTAAAGCCAACCACAAATATTGTTAAATAATTTGAATTTCAGATGCGCCCCAAAAGCAAATATGATAGCTTTTGGGTGCTGACGTAAGCTGGCAGAGGAAAAAGGGGTTCTATTGTGCTGAAAACCTATGAGAAACTTAGCTTGCGAGTTAAATTAAATAAAAAAGAGTGTTTAAGCATGAATTTAAACACATTTTATTGAGGGTTTAAGTTTTTCTTTGGTTTTTATTGGCTTAGGTTATAGCCTACATATGTGCTAGCTCCCATAAATTATATTGCACTTATAAAGCCATATTAAGTTATGAAAATTTAACAGCTGCCTAGCTTTATGGGGCCATTAAGTAAATATTTGTATACTCGTTTTAAATATATATTCATACATGAACTATAAACTATTAAACTTGATTCCAAGCACAGCCTTAGGCCTTACTCTGTGAAAACTTGGCCAGGGTTGATTGCGCCCACTTCAAAGGCCCTTCCAGTTTGCGTTTTCTTTGTTTGAATTCACTTTTTACGAGCACTAGTCGCAGCTCAATTTTACGCTGGCTAACTCCGACTTGCTTATTGACAGATTGTGCGAGACCATTAAATGGAACGCACAAAACCAGAGGCAGCTGGAAGTCGCCCCCTTTGGCCCAAGTGCTCCCCAGAGATCCGAGGGACAATCGCCGACTGCTGTTTGCCATCGTTTGTTTTGCAACTAGCTCGAACTAAGTGCTGTCACAGCTCTGGCGAGCGACGAACATGAATATGCCAGTGTGCCATAATATTTGCACTCCAAAGCGAACACCTCTCAGCGATTCTACGGGGAATAATCGGTTGGAATAATAAACTCAAAGTCGAGTGCCCTGCCTGCCTTGCTCCTTTTATATTGATTGATTTGCCCCGGGAAAACACTGGCCGCTCGCTCGGTCACAACTTGTGAATGCATTAAAACTTTTCCCCAGCAGCACTCTGAGAATCATAAATACACAATTTAGTTGCCGACAGCAGCAGCAGCAGCAGATTGCTCAACTTATGCTCAACTTTTTATATAATACTCCTCTGCTCCCGTTCCCCCAGGACTCAGCTGGGTTCAGGATGTCGTCGAGCTTACGCAAAACCTCCTTGGCGCTGATGAGGCGCTCCACTTCCAGCACCACCGCCAGCACCACCGTGCCACATCCTGCGGCCGTGTCGCCGCCACAGCCGCCCAGCAGCGGTGTGGGCCTGGCGACGGAAATTGAAAAATCAATTGCAATGCAGCGACTGCGACAAGGAGAGGCGGCGAATCTCAAGAAATTAAATGTCAGGTAAGTGATTTTTGCCAAACACTGAAAGGAATTGAAGCTGATTTGCAAAATTTGCTTTATTGATTTTTCGAGCATTTAAGGCTACTTTAAAGCTACTTCTCCTTGATAAAGCTTTATAATTCTTTTCATATATGAATTCTAGTATAATTAATATTACCTGGCAACTAATTTCTTTCTCTATCTTGTAATCCCTCACTAATTGGCAGCCACCAGGCCATGTCGGCAGCAACCACTCAGGCAAAAGCCACCGCAGCAGTTCATGCCACAGCCACTTCCTCGACTGCGGCTGCCGCCGTCCGTCCATACTCTGAGGTGCCGGGTCCATATCCCCTGCCACTGATTGGCAACTCCTGGCGTTTTGCGCCCCTAATTGGTAAGTGCCACCGTCGCAGCGGTCACCGCTCTGCCACTCGGGCCTCGTTAACCGATATCCGGTTGCAGGAACCTACAAAATTAGCGACCTGGACAAGGTTATGAACCAGCTGCATGTCGACTACGGAAAGATGGCAAAAGTTGGCGGTCTGATTGGTCATCCGGATCTGTTGTTCGTCTTCGACGGCGACGAGATCCGGAATATATTCAAGAAGGAGGAGGCGATGCCGCATCGGTGAGTGATTGAGCAAGCAGCAAGCAAGTTGTCATGGTGTCCATGATGCAGTAGAAAAGTTGCGTATACGCCACGTGTGGCACATCGAACTAAGAGTTTCCGGCGAGGATGATGATGCAGTGTGCCAAGAGACAAGTTGTGTGATTGATAATCTGGGCAAAGTTAGCTTGTAAGTAAGTTTATCTTGTAAAATTAGGTTTTTATAGAGTTGTGCATATTTTTTTTAAAGGTTTTCAAGCTCTCTTTTGTAGATTATTTGTACTGCAACAGCAGTAGCCTCTTTTCACCCCTCTTTAAACCCCATTAAATTTGTTTTTTAGATTAGATTTCAGTTTTTCTTGTAAAATGAGGTTTTTAAAGAGTTGTGCATATATTTTTAAAGGTTTTCAAGCTCTAACTTGTAGATTATTTGAACTGCAACAGCAGTAGCCCCTTTTCACCCCTCTTTAAACCCCATTAAATTTGTTTTTAAACCAAACATTACTGCCCTGTTGCTGCCTGGCTGCACTCGGTCTCAATTGCGAGTAATCCCACGCACATATGCACGTCCGCCCGCACACACACAGCACATATAGCACATATAGCATATATAGCATACATAGCATAGTATATATCCGCGGCAAATCATTCATGCATGGCCGCACCCAACCCCCTGTGCCCTCCGTAAAAGGCAGCAGTGCATTTTCCTGTTTATTTATGCGCATATTGAACGCGGCCTGTAATTAAATTATTAACTAACGAAGGCAAAAACAGGCGATTGCCATTGCGATTGCGACGAACGACGGGCGACGGATTAAGTTGGATGTGTGAAAATATTGTGGCAGGATTGAAATCGGAGCGACAGATGGAAAACTTAATACGCATTTTCCGGGCGTGTGGGAAGTGAAAATTACATTGATTCAGGTTCTAATTGAAACTTGGCCTTAGAGGGTTATGTGGGCTTTGAGTTTATTTATATTTAATTATGTGGGAAGTTTACGGGTGAAAAACATTTAAGCTTGAACTATTCGAAATGTATATTCAGCAATTAAAATAAATTAGGTATTTTAGGGCTTGTTTCACGCGTTAAAATGCCATTAAACGAGAATAAATCAATTTATTTATAATACCTATATATATCAGGGAACTTAATAAGGATACATAGAATCTATCTATTATTTATTCAATATGTTAATCCAATTCCCTCTCCGTAAAGATGTCATCAAGATTGAATATATCTTCTGTTTTGCGCGTGTGATAAAAATAAAACCATTAAATTGAAATTAGTTGAAAACTTTCTCTCCGCTTTTATCCAAACTGTTGATCTGTAGGCCTAGCAACGCCAGAGATCCAACCCGAAATAATAATAAAACCGCAGAGCAAACAAAACAAACTATTCACAATTCGGACGGACAGGCGTTGAGCATTTTTTTGCATCACACAAATAAATAATGAAGGTAAAAAGCAAACAAAACGAAAGTAAAGCCAGCTCGTGTTCATATCTTTTATAAGCTTTCTTTTCTCTACGCCTTTCCCCCATCGCTGCCACTCGGACTCTGAGTCCGACTCTGATTCGGATTCGGATTCGGACATATAGCCATGGCCATGAACCAAATTTAACAAGTTACGTTTCCCATAGTTTATGTAGTTTATTATAGGCGACCACAACAACAACTTCTGCTCGGATCGATGGCGAATCGGGAATCGCAGACGCGGCTGTTTGCTATTTGTTTTTGGCGAACACATTTGGCAAGTCATCATTAAAATGAGTGAAAAGAATCGCTAATAGATTGGACATGAGACAACATTAACGTAATGTTGGCTCGCCCGCCGGCAGGCAGGCAGGCAGACAGATTGATGAATGAACCACGCACAAGTGTGAAGTTGGCTTCTCACTGCCTCCTACTAACTGGCCAACTGACAGACTCACAAACTGACTGACTGGCTGACTGACCAACTGCCCAACTGATTGATGAAGATATTTTGGCCAAGACATGCGCCGGAGGCGTCGGCATTGTTGACTTTTTTACGAGGCCCATAAAACTGGCATAGAAATAGATGGCTTTGTTGGTGGGAAAGAGTCCGCCTCCCGGGGAAAAGTGTCGCTAGATGAGTTCCGATCGTGACTTTCAGGGGGTCACAGCATAGAGTTTAGCTGGGATTCCCTGCGAAACTTTAACATCTTTAAAAATGTTGTGCCTGAGCATAAATTAATTATACAAACAGCGCTGACATAGGCATGTAAACTATTTAATCTTCGAGTTAACATCGTCTTTAAACGGGTTTTAAGGTATCTTATATCCAAAGATGAGCAGTATGAATATTTAAATATTTATTTAAACCATTTAAGCTATACAAAGTGCATAGTTTTCGCTTAATTAATTCTAAACTATGCTTAAAAAATGCTTAAAAAGACTGTCTCTCAGCTGGAATAAATATTAATGAATTCTTTATCCCTTTATCCTTACTATTCTCCCTTCTGGAAACTATTACGCCTTTAGGACCTCAATTTGCATAATTCAAATGCAGAACATACTTATTTTATAGACATCTCAGGCTTGAATTTCCTTGGCATTTCATAGAACAAAATGACTTTACATATTTACACTGAGATCTCTGGCATTTAATTGGGCATTTCGTTGCCCGGGGCAACCCACACTCGACTCACACTCAAAGCGGCTGACTCTAAGTGAAGGGAAATTTAGAAAAGGGCATAAAACAAAAGCCAATAAATACGCTTCTCCTATACTCGTATATATTTGTTCAGTGACATGCGAGTAGACAAATATAATGCAAATAATAGGAGCTCGGAGCTCGGAGCTTGTAAATGCCAGAATCGCAGGGCGGGGTTGGTCAGGGGGGAGAGAAATCGCTTCACTTTGTGTGTGAGAGAAGAGTGTGTGCCTTAGTGGGAATTTGTGTTTGATGTTGTCGTCGCCGGTCTGTCTGCACGCAAGGGCAGAGGCGACCTCAAAAGGGGATCGGGGTTTTGGCCAACTCCAGCTGCGGCTCCCCGTGTAAGTTTACAATGAAAAAAATCTACAAAGTCAGCCATTATTTGGGGACTTTTCACCATAAAACACCTGAGATATGAAAAGCCTTTTAGCATTACATTTTATTATTAATAGTCTCATTTTCTGTATATATGTTGTATTCCAATTTTAAAGGCATATTAACATGTTTAACAAAAGTAAAATAAAGTCAATTTGTCTCTGGGAAGAAACGTAATTAAAAAAATAGTTCATGTAACCATAAAAACACTTTAATGTTAATGATTTAATACTAAATCATATACTTTCATAGAAATTGTTATACGATAAATATTTAAAGCTTTTAAAAGCCTGTCATTATGAAAAAAACGTAATGATTTACATGTTTATATTTCAAATGTGAATTATATATTATCTAAACAGACGATTCTACAATATTTCAGCATATTTAAACTAGTTATAAACTTAATTTTAGGCCTTAACTGGCTTTATGTAATTTATTAAAGTATTAATCACCATGTTAAATGACCTTTTCAGTTTTTTATAATGTACTTATAATATAGCAACGAAAACTTCATTAATAACGTTTTTATAAGGCTCTCATGACTTAGTTAATGTAAAAACATAATTCATATTTAATTTAAAGATACAACCTTCCGGCATTTCTGCATCTCTAAATTAGTTATAAACTTTATTTAAGGCTTTAACAGACCACTATTTAATTTATTTAAATATTAAGCCCCATGTCAAGTGACCTTTTCAGCTCTTTAATTTTTTTTCCGTGCACTCATTCCTTTTTTTTCTATTTTCCATAAACGCTCTTTGTTTGCGCTGAAACCCATACCAAAAAATAAAAAAAATAACCGCGAAACCCAGGCCTTCGATGCCCTCACTGCGCCATTACAAGGGCGACCTGCGACGCGATTTCTTTGGCGATGTGGCCGGCCTAATTGGCGTGTAAGTAATGTGCTTATATAACGGATATTATGGCGGGCATTTTGGAGTGCATCCACTCGTTTCCACCCCTCTGTTCTTTCTCTGCAGGCACGGACCCAAGTGGGAGGCCTTCAGGCAGGAGGTGCAGCACATCCTGCTGCAACCGCAGACGGCCAAGAAGTACATACCGCCGCTGAATGACATTGCCAGCGAGTTTATGGGCCGGTAAGTCCAACATCTGGGCATTCCCAGCGGTTATGCAATCCAAACACACCCACATTCTGCATCCCCATCCGCAGGATTGAGGCGATGCGCGACGAAAAGGACGAGTTGCCAGCCAATTTTCTGCACGAGCTGTACAAATGGGCCTTGGAATGTAAGTTCTGTTGCCAATATTCTTTATATACCCTTGATTATGCCACAATTTATTGAATTATGCGCAGCTGCAGCTCAATCAAAGTGGATTTATGGCATTTAAAGTCAATGCTTGTCTTTGTTAGTTAATATATAAAAACCTATCCTTAAACTATTCAAGGTTTTTAGATTTAAACATCTTTCCACAAACATAGACACAAGCCTCTATAAATCTAGTCTTACCTCGCCCAACGATTAGCTTAGACATTAAATGCCTTGAAATGTTTTTAATTAAATCAAACTCGAACTCTCTCTCCGCCGTGTAAACATTTTAGTTAACTTTTAATTGGCACTTTAAGCACTCAACAAAACCCCAATAAAAGTTTGCTGTGGAACGAGCGAAATGGCTGAAAACATTGGTTTCCAAAGCAACCACATATTTGCGGTTTTAATTATTATTATAATTGCTTTTTAAATGTAGAAAAACTAACAAGTTGACAAGTATTTGCTACAGCCTAGTCATAAATCAATTGCAGCTGTGGGACGCGTTTCTCTGGACACGAGACTGGGCTGCCTGTCGCCAGAGGGCAGTGAGGAGGCCCAACAGATCATCGAGGCCATCAACACGTTCTTCTGGGCCGTTCCAGAACTGGAGCTACGAATGCCCCTGTGGCGTCTATATCCCACCAAGGCCTATCGCAGCTTTGTCAAGGCCCTCGACCAGTTCACAGCGTGAGTGATCATTATCGTTTCATTCACAATTCATAATCGTAATCATAATGCTTTCATAATTTGTCTAGAATCTGCATGAAGAACATTGGCAAGACCATGGACAAGGCCGATGCGGATGAGGCCCAGGGACTGCCTAAATCGGAGGCTGACATATCCATTGTGGAGAGGATTGTGCGAAAGACGGGCAACCGCAAGTTGGCTGCTATCCTGGCCCTAGATCTGTTCCTAGTTGGTGTGGATACAGTAAGAACAGTCTAAATAGAATACTTTCAAAGCTAAAGCCTTAATTTCCATATTACAGACATCAGTGGCAGCCTCTTCCACTATCTACCAGCTGGCCAAGAATCCGGAGAAGCAGCAGCGTCTCTTTGAGGAGCTGCAAAGAGTGTTTCCCCGCCGCGAGGCCGAGATCAACCAGAATGTCCTGGAGCAAATGCCTTATTTGCGTGCCTGTGTGAAGGAGACTCTGCGGTAAGTCCAAGGGCACTCTCCTTAATTGAGACTCGGAGAACTAAACCCTTTTTCATTTGCAGAATGCGACCCGTGGTGATTGCCAATGGAAGGAGCCTCCAGTCGGATGCTGTCATCAACGGCTACCACGTGCCCAAGGGCGTAAGTCGGCGGCAGAGAGTGACCATTAGGACAGGACCCTTTAACAACCACTACACTTTACGCTTATTTTCTTTTGCCCTTTCAGACGCACGTCATCTTTCCCCATTTGGTGGTGTCAAACGATCCCGCATATTTCCCGGAACCCAAGCGCTTTCTGCCCGAACGCTGGCTGAAGCAGTCCACGGTGGCGGCAGATGCAGGTGAGTGAGAGGGATCAGAGGTTCACTTTGAGAAAGTGCTGCTAATTAGACTTCCAAGGAAGTGCATGGCAGTACTTGAGTTTGGGTTACAGCTCGATGGGGGTATGTTCCAAGAAATGCAACTGAATTATACATTAGTCAATCCCATTTTAATTTAGAATTAAATGAAGACGTCTTGGGTTGACATAGGATGGCATTCGGTGTCCTTTAGGTACAAGGGTGTTATGAACATGGGAGTGATTAGAAAATATACATAGTTTCCCTGTGGATGTTGCTCAACAAGTTCCTAGCAGCATTTGCTTTTAGTTGGGTGTTGAGCTGAATGCTTAGCAATATAAGGTTTCTTTTGCCACATTTTCTTCTGCCTTTCGATCTGTTTAATTTATAATTTTTATAAATTTTAAGCTATTTATTCGTTTAGTGTCACACAAACTGCTTTGCATACCAGCTATCTCCTACATTCGGTTACTTTCCCAGTTGTACATTTCAAGGCCATTATTTTTGTACAGTGCTTGTAATCACTCTTGTTTCCTTTTCACCTTCTTTTCAGGTGGCTGCCCCCATGCCAGCCAGAAGATTCACCCCTTCGTGAGTTTGCCCTTTGGCTTTGGACGTCGCATGTGCGTGGGTCGTCGCTTCGCCGAAATCGAGTTGCACACGCTTCTGGCCAAGGTAGGAATTCGCAGGCACCTCCGCTCTTAGCTTAGCCCTTCTAATTTGCCACGTTTAATTCCGGGAAACAGATCTTCCGCAAATACAAGGTCTCCTACAACTCGGGAGAGTTTGTGTACCGTGTGAACTCCACGTACATTCCGCAGTCGCCGTTGAATTTCAAGCTGACGCTGAGGGACGAGTAGTGGTGGTGGTGAGCAGCAGCTCACCAAAGGGACTCGGACTCGGAGCTGCGTTCTGCTCGTTTCTAAGCTGCAGCCAGACACACGGCGGATGTGTGATATTTATAGTCAAAGCCCAGCTGCTGCTGCTGCTGTTGCTGCTGCGATGTTTCTTTTTAATTAAGCAAATGTACATAATAACGCAGTGCGGACAGTTGCAGAGCAACGCACAGCCACGGACAGATATTTATGTGGGTGCGTGTTGCTGAATAAACGTCGTGTATTTATGTGGATACATGTGTATATAGAACCCATTATATTCTCCCCCATATTTCTAGTTCTACTGTTTTTGTCGTTCTTTTTCGAGGAATAATTGTACCTAATAGAGCGTCGAAAAGTATGCAATAAAACGCCTTTCTATTTGTTTTTCTTGTCTCGGTCGGTCGGGCGGTGGTATGTATTATCATTAATCAAAGTGCGACTGGGCTTAGCCAGTCTAGGGCACCGAGTGTGATGGCTAAGGTCAAGCAAACGCCAATCTATGCGCATGATTAATTGCCTTCAAATTAAGGCTCTATCATTAGTTTTATTGGTTCAAAGGGAGAGGTCTTGTTGGGTTAATCGCACAACTGATTTTCCTTTGGGTGTAATTTTAAACACGTTTCTCCTAGACCGAGCAAGCGAACAACTCTCAAAAGGAACCTCAAAGATGAAGCACATCACATCTTATTTTTAGAAAACAAAATAAGCGCATATATCCAATTACGCGTTCAATTTGAATGCCAAGAAGTCACGTAGGGAGGGAGGAGACCCATTAATAGGGAGAGCTTTAAATAAATTTTCAAAGGAAGGTCAAACGTGATAAGGCAAAAGTTATTTTTAGCGGCCAGAAATATGCCAAGCAAAGCTAGGTCCAAGCTTTCAACTTAATATGGTTAGAAGGACTTGTAAAAGTTCAGCATTTTAACCTAATTTGTGCTTTAGTTTAAAGTTTATGACTTTGTTATTATTTAGTATTTTTAGTTAGTATAGAAAGTGCCTTTGTTGCTTCTTTCCAAATTTAGCCTTTTGTTTACTGATTTAAAATATATACAATTAAGTTTATATGCGTATGCTTTCGCAGTTTGCCATGTGATTCTATAAACCGCATTTAAAATAATATTCCACCCATCTGCCGCCATCACTTGGCACCTCTCTCGCCGCACACGATATTTGTTTATATAGGAATATAAATACTTATATATTTTTGTACTCACTATTTAGCGGAATCGTTCAGTTGGTATTCGTTGCTGCGCGAGAAGCACTCCTGGACGCCGGCGTCCTGCCAGAGCCGTTTCATGGCGGCCAGCAGCTCCTCCGAGAAGGGCTCGGTGTCGTGCATCCGCTGGCACACGTCGAACACCATCTTGGCATCGCTCTGGAGGGAGGGAGGGAAAAGTGGAAAGAATGGGGGATGATCTTGTGACACTGCTCGCACTGAATAGGTCCGGGATTGGGGCTTACCTCCCGCTCGTTATTGCTGTACTGAATACTTAGGTTTGGCATCGCGCGCAATATTGCAACTAATGATTGTATTGTGTTGCTGTAGACAACCGGTCGATATTGTTTAAAGTCCTCCGCAGTGAAGCCGCTCTCGTGAATGATTTTCATCTGTTTGACTATTGTGCTCTTGCCCGACTCACCGGCACCTAGAAATGGGAAATGGAATGGAATGGAAGCAAGAGTTAGTGATGCGTAGGAACTATATAAATATATAGTATATACTGTCATAAGAGTTTAGTGTGTGTCTGCTGGCCGAAGCCGACAAAAGAGCTTAGGGGTCGTCGCAAATATTTATGCTGCGTTTAGTTCTCTAGCACTAAATGTCTGGGCTTTGTATTTCTCAAGTAGAGCTTAATGGCCTTTGAACGACGCACAGCCAGTCAGCCAGCCATCCAACCAACCACCCACCCAGCAGGCCACGCAATCCCACATCACGATAATCATCATCATCATCATCTTCATCATCAATGTACTATATCATCTTGAGATGCCGTCGGCCAAAAGAAAAATGAGAAAAACGCAAAGAGGGGCAGCAGCTATGTATAAATGGCAAACAAAGGATTAATTGTTTGGCCCTGGTCATCTGCCGCTGATAACAGGCCACGGCCCCAGTAGTAGTCTCCTTTCTCATCTTACTTTGCATCGTGCAGCTCCCCCTGCGCTTTGAAGGATTTGCAAGTTGCAATTTTAGCAGAATTTCCATCCAATTGAATGCAATTTGTTAATTGAGCGACTTCTGAAGGGGTTTTTTGTGTTAAACAAGATAATCGCCGACAGCTGGCCGATGAGAGCTTGGCTGGAAAATTGCATAGCCAAGCTTTCCCGGAGAAAATGACATAACCTAATGAATGGTAATCCCATTTGTATATTCACGGTTTAATCATTTCAAAGAAGCTTTAAATAATAATATTTGAAAGAGCTATGGTAGCACTAAGCTAAAAAAGGGTTTAAAATCACTTTAAAGTTTCTTATAATATTTTATGAAATAAAATAATCTAACAAACTATAAACTAAAGATTATTGCAAGTTCGAAGTTCTAAAGATATTAAAAAACTCATTTTGTTTCACTTAAAAATCTCTATATTTTTCTTCATTAATTTCATTATTTTTCGCAGTTCATTGTTCTTCATCTTATAAAGATTTCTATTTAAAGAAACTGTGTAAAAGATTACCTTTAAAAACGATTCTTATTTCCCTGCAAGTTCCTAATTACAATTTCCTCAAAAACCATAAAACAATTCCCTAGAGAGAGTGAGTTCATTGTCCACCACTTGAAAAAGTTTACTCACAGCTTTACAGAAAATTTTCGAATCATCTTGGGAAGGAGTTTTCTCTCCTTCCATTAATAAAGCACCGAAAACGAAGGAAAATGTTTAGATTTTTCTCAAACCCAAGAGCAGTGAACAGGGCATTTTCCGAGTAATGTTTATAGAGAGGCGAGAGGTCGGGGGAGTGAGCTGGCACCTGAGATTAATGCTTTGTTTGTGTGGAAATCGAAGGCAAAGTGCTTAAATTTAATGCCTTCGTGGATTGCAGGAAAACAAAAGATTTGGCCAGGGGCAGAGAGCGGGCTATATAGTGGGGCTTACTTACGTATTGGCCCCGATTATTATTATGAATTCTTGGATGCGCGCACGGCAAGAGGAGGAACCATTTTTTTAAATAAACATTTCCAGTACACTCGAAGCACACACACTCACGCCCGCAGCAGTGGGTGTTGCCCGAAAATTAACATTTTTATACTGAAACACACGCAAAACTGTCAGAAATTGAAATCTTTTTCCCCCCTTGGCCAAACATTTTTCAGCTGAGTCCGGGCAAAAGAGGAAATTAAATGA
>JAEIHY010005881.1:0-15132 GCA_018904565.1 Drosophila tsacasi
AACCCACAGCAGCCGCAACAGTTTAGCGCTTTTTTGTTGTCCGCTCTGGGTTTATGGGATTCCAAATTCTGTTTATTGATGGGCACAACGACTAAGCGGATCTACATGCGCATAAATTGCCTCAGCCCTGTCGGAGACTCTTAAAAATCAATAAATTTCCACACAAATTTCGTGCCGCAGAGTGTGTTCCCAAAAAGCGCACGTTAAAATGCCATAAACAACTTTGTCATAATTTTGGTAATTAAAATTGGCCATGCCTGGAGCTGAACAGAGCTGCGTGAATCACTTGAAATAGTATTTCAAATATTTTTAAAACTATATTCAGTGACTTAGAAATATAACATAAATTGTAATTAAAAATGTAACCGTACGACTTCTATAATTGCTTACTTTTCGACTACACTTTCCACAAACTTTCTTGGACAAAACGAATATTTCACGCACACATCCCTAAGCGAAACGATGGATTCTCTCTGTCTGATTTATCTCACCGCCATGAGGTGTGACTGTGACTTTGTTGTGCCGTTTTATGGGGGCTTCGCCAGGCTACTTACAGTGGGCTGTTGGGCTGGCTGTTCGTTTAAGGGCACTTTATAGCCCTTAATGACGGCTTTTACAGTTAATTGAATTACTTCCTAAAAGTCCATCTTTATGGCCAATTGATGACTAAGAAAGCCCGCTCGGAGTCAAGTTTTGATTTACCATATCCCACATTTATGTATGTATTTATGGCCAGCGGCAGATATATTTCAAGAGAAGAATAAGCAGCAATTGATTAGCATCTGTGACGAACGCTTTGGACCGGCTAAGTCTACCCGCGTCGTTGTGGATTAGCACATCCTTCAACTGGTACCAGTTGATCTAAACATAGATAATTGCCGAGCATCAGTTTCTCTAATTGATGCCAATCAAAGACAGCACCAAGACACTGCTGGGATACACGTGAAATAAAATATTATTATGAATATAAATTTTAGAAGGAATTTAAGTAGGAGTTTATGAACTTAAGATATATTTAAAAGTTAATTATTCTAGCCAGAAGTCTTTACTACCTACTTACTATGTTTTTCTTCAAGCCGCTTAAGTGCGTCACCAAGAAGTAGAGAGAAGAACTGGATATTAAAAATCTTAAGAATTCAAAACTTTTCTCTCTGCTTTACTAGTTATTTAATTCCTTTTTATGATACAATTAAATATTAATATTATTACAATATTTAATCAAAGAACTAAAAGTATACCTTAGATGTCTATTTCTTGGTAATTATCCATCGATCTCATTTAAATATCGTTATTTTTCTCCCCGTGCAGCTATAGCATCCTATCCTAGCAGTTGTTGGATCGACTGGCCCAAAAATTTGTCGGGAAGGGAACCACAAGTCGGGAGATTAACTCATTCCGAGCGGTTGGCAAGCACAACAGTTGGCCGGGACGGATTCGTGGCCAAATAGAAAGCGGCTGGGCTGCATTAGGAGCATAAACAATTTAAAAACCATTTGGCAAAACAATTTTCTAATGACGCTCATATGCTCGGCCCGTGTGCATTTTCGTTGCGGTTTGCGAGCGGCAATTTACCCGAGCCACGGGCAATTAGACCAATGAAATCCTTTATCAAAACAATGGGCCGTCAACAAAGGGTTTCCTTGGTTCCCCCACGACCCATGGCCAACAGCTAACAGCCAAAAAAAAAGAAAAGATGGAAGAATGAAAGGAAGATGGAAAGGGCGCACTAATAGATACAATGCCTAATAGATACATTTTACAATGCCAGCGGAGCGTGCTCAATGGCCATCAAACACTGGCACTCAAACAAACAATAAAAAATTTATTAAAGAAAGGCAGGGAAAATTACGAAACGCACAAATTAAAAACACTGCCGTCGTACACAATGAACCAAAGAAAGTGGCATGTCATATGGCCGATGGAACACCCAGAAGTAAGTTCCAGCCCCAGAAAACCAATGAAAAAAGAAGGCAAACTGATGAAGAAAACGAACTCAGAGTCGCCGGGGAAATGTATCAATTTGGTTTTGGGCTTGATTGGTGCGCTTAGGGCCCGCAACGGAATCATTTAGGAAATTGATATGGCTTTGGTTAAATATAGCCGTTCTGGGGCTCTGCTGCCACCACACGCCAACAGCGATTATAAACAAATTTCCGCTTTTGACGCGCGCTCTCACCCTCAAATTGGTGGTGGTGGGGTGATGACCTGAGAAAGTCCAGTTCAACACTGCTCAAAAACGAATTTGAGCAATTAACGCCAGCACACCAGAGAAGTGAAATATGGATTTATATAGAGAAACATTCGTTGGCAGCGCGTGTACAATATATTAATTATACGCCGTGTTGGGCCGAACTTACGGCAACGCCCCACAACCGAAGGGCGACCACACAGAGAGCGACGTTCGGACCCTTCCTTGCCTCATTTGGCATCCATTTTGTTTGCTTTAAGTGCTTACTTGCTGTTTTGTGAACCACCCACTATACGACCTTATTTTCCATCTCATTTGTTGCTTAATATCAGAATTAATAAGTTCTGCTCGCCCAGAAACCAAAGTCAATCGCGAACAAGCCTAACTCCCTGCCTAGATTCCCCCCAATACCCTTCATTATAAGCATTATTTGAGGCTTTATTAAGGTCTAACATAGGTCCCATTGTGCCATGTATGCTTAGACAAACGAAAGCGATTTGCGTGTAATTAGATTTTAATATAGGCAACTCACCGGGCAAGGCAAGGCGCTGGTAAATGATCTTTACATAATGAGTTGCCTATGCGATTACATCATCATTAGAGGCCAAGGAAACTTTGCATACCAGTAATTACGCGAATCGTTTAGGGGCTCAAATAGCTCCCCATGTGTGTGTAACATGAGTCAGGCCCATTCCATTCCCGCGGTATCACAAACAATGCCACGTGCCGCGCCCAGCGGAAATTCAAAACTCAGCATGTGGCGGCCCGCAAATTGCAAATTAAAACAAATAAGTCGTCAGCTAGCAAAAAATGGGTCCAATTTAATGATTCGGTTGAATTGGATTCGATCGATAAATATGGCGAATGTCAGACACATGTGGGAGAGTTGTTTTTTTCGCTTAAAGCCTCTTTAAGCCATTTTCAAGCCGCCCGTTAAATCATCCACCACCAGTCCAGGAACAGGCCAACGCCCAGGACCAGTCACAAAGGGGTGGCTCGGCCTTCACTTCGGACCCGGGGGTCGTTGGATTTTTCCATTAGTGTCCAGTGAGGCGATTGATGCGATGATGGGACCGACCGGAATCGCTCCTGACGCCATTATGTTCGGCCAGGACCTGACTTGCATATAAATAACCAGCGAAAGCAAACGAAAATATTTTCGGAGCTCGCATCTGGTAAACAACCACAAAGACAGATAAAGTTAAACTCATTTTACGGTGTGCGAAATTGTAAATATTTACGTTCACGCCACTAACGTGTCCAGTAGCCAAAATTGACACAGTGGTACTTATACTTATCTGTGGGATATTTTTGCTGGCAAAAGGTTATTGTTAAAAATATGGAATATATTTTAATCTTTCTGCTACTTTTCTTTAAAAGTATTAATTGCTTTAAGGATCAGACAAAATTTAATTTTTCTTGTACAAACAATTAATTAATGGGGCTATGGTGCTGTTGTTATTAAATTGAATAAAATTATATTTTTAGTATCATATGTATATATCTTTATATATATTAAGTGAATTTTCATAAGATTTAGATGTAAGATTTTAAGATTTTAAAATTCAACTATATAATTTTTATTTGGACTTCAAGTCAGATAGGCATTTGTATGAAGAATTGAAGATTGGTTCGTTTATATATGTAAAACGTGTTTAGCTGATGCCGGTCGGAAAAACTTGCCAAAATAAGTGCGGATCATTGATAATCGAGGCAATATATTGTACAAAAGCAAGAAGCAGCCTTAATTTCTCGCGAAGAAACTACATCAGTGAATTCTTATTTTTAATAAACAATTTCAATACCTTACGAGCTTAATTTAAAATTCAGAAGTTTATTCGTATTTAATATATTTAATAAATATTCTTATTCGTTTTCCTTGACTAAAATAAATTTTTAATTTTCCCAAAATCTTGCCACATTGACCCACCGTATTCGATTCGGCGCCATGTTTGTTCGGTTGTTGCCCCTCTTATTATTGTCATTGTCATTGTTGGTGTTGCCGATGTGCGCTGTTGTTATCCTTACGCATCACAACACTTAATGCGGATAAATGGTCTGACAATTACGTTTATGTCAACAATAAAAATTAAATTAAATCGCTTTACAGAAAGCCCTCCCCGCCAGCCCATTGCCACCCCGACAGATGTTGGAAATAGATTGAGGTGACGGTGCCAGCGAAACACAAACCAATCAGAACGAGCGGGCAGGCAAGGATGTGGGGAAAGGGGAAAAACCAGGCAGGGGTGTGAGAGCACGGAGAAAATAAATGTTGTTTTACAGGGACTATTAATCTTGGAGAAATTTCAGTTTATGTAGCCATAGGAAAGTATTTAACATCTTGATCTCGGTGGATATATTCTTACAAGATGTGCTTAGAACTTCCCCAGGCAAAGGATCCTTTTTATATTTATTTATTGACTTCTAGCAATATCGGGCAGAACTCTTGGCAATTCTACAAACAATGGCTGTTATTAAGACTTTTGACACATATTTTCTCAGTGTATTTGAGGCTGGGGTGCGTCGGAATATTATGAAAAATCAGCGAACGTGTGAAGAGTGTCATGCCGCCATGCAAACTGTCAACCGGCATGTCAGGCAAGTGTCAACGTTTGGCGGCCCGTTCGGGCGAAGGCGACACTTCAAAGTGCCACCGTCGCTGGCCCGCCCGCCTCTGCGCAGGCAGCCGCCCCCGTCCGTCTAGGATCCAACGCCTTGCGGCGGGATGAACGCACAACATGCGTGACAATTTAATGAGCACTCTCTGGTAGCCCCCGGCAAGGCAATGTTTTAATCAAAATTACGCATAATGGATTTTGATTTTATTAAATGCGACTTAAATGAGTTGGGACCCCAGATGGGGCGGAGGTGGCGGCGCGGGAGGCTGGGATTATGGGGCTGCAGACTAATTAAGCAGACGGCCGGGCAGCCATGCCACATCAGCAGCAGCGCCGTCCGTGTTTACGGGGGTGTGCGAGTGTGTATCCGCAGCGACATCTGTAGGATACAGTGTATCTACGGGGCCGGGCCTTCGGTGGGGCACTCTCCGATTTGCTTGAGATCCATTCGGCGCTAATTGCGTTTATATCCTTCAGTTAATGGCACTTAATTAACAACTGTGCCGCGGCACTGAGGCGTGGGTCAAAACGGTTTTTCGGATGTGAGCACGGGGTAAAGCTATGCATACTAGATGATTTGTGAAAGGATGCTAGAAAATACATCAATTAAAATTAAATTTATACATATTTATAAATATTTGTGGGTGTCTTCACAGTGCCAACCAAAAGTTGCGGCCTTATTAATACGTATTTACAGCTAAAACTAGTAAAAAGTTACAACGCTTTGCAAGAAATTGCTGTTTCTGGAAAACAGGAAGAAGTATTTTATAATTTGTTTTAATTCTTCTTCTTCATCTCCTTCTTTTAATTTATTAAAAATAATTCATTCTTGAATTAACCAAAAACAAACACAATACAAATCTTGAATGCCTTCTCATTTCATTAAAAAGTCAAGGTAGTTATGAATCAAATGTTCTTAGTTTTCACATTTAAACATGGAAGCATGGAAAATTCTTTGATTGTCTGAATAATTAAAATTAATAATATATTTTTAATTAGTAAATTAATAATTTATTTTAATTATTATTGCTTAAACTAATAATATAACAAAATTAAGAAGGCTATAACTATTAAATAAAGTTTATTAACCAAACCAGTCTCCAGATTGCTTTACACTTTGTAGGTTTAGGTTAGACTTCAGAGGCGAACCAATTAACAGGTTAATGTAACTGGAATCTTCTAGTTGACGCCCAGTTTCTGGCAGTGTAATTTGTATCTCCCCATCCCGCTCACGTGCTCCTCAGGCCCAGTTCCAGTCCCAGTCTCAGTAAGCCTTTTCCCCGTATTTGGTCAACGCTAACCAAAGTGAAATTTATGCCAGTTAAAAGCGCGGCAAAACAAAGGCAACTCCAAACTGACAGTCCAATTAGCAGAGTCAGGCCCGGAGACGACACAAATTCGGCGCTGTACATGTGTGCAGATCCCGTATATGGATATATCCATTTCCATATCTGGGCCGGATGTCATGAATTGCCCCCCAAACCAGCCGAGGAGCGAACATTTTTATTCATGAATATTAAGTGCCGCGGATGGGGAGATGCGAGCTGTGAGATGGGACCCCGTCCAGGGCGATTCCCAGGCCCCCAGCCAAGCAGAAAGCCTGTGGAAGTCACGCCCCCGTCTGCGGAAAAAGTCTGCTCATTGCACGCACCACTGCCGAATTCTTAGGAATTATACGAGACGTTGGGTTTTATTAAGCGCTCATCAATTATTTTGAATAAAAGTGAAATAAATAACGCAGGCCGAGGCAGCTCTCTTGGGTACAGTTGGCGCCAATAGCAAGCTGTCAGTCAGTCAGTCATTGGGTTATGATTTCTAGTTACCTCAAATATTGTTTGATGAATATTAATGCTAATTGGCCGGCGCTGACTGTCGTCTGTGGCTGGGTCTGTTGCCAGGGCTCTGGCTCAAGTATGACTATTGTTTCGGCTTAATTGTTTAGCTTGATTATGGCCGGGCCGCTAATGAAACTCATATGAGAGCATAAAAACAAGTGACTCGGAGTTTGGGGGGCCCTCTAATTGAGGAATGCTGTCTCAGGCCCCGGTCTGGGTCTGGGCCTGATTGGGGCGTGATTTGCGCAACGCTAAAATGGGTTCAAGTGGGTTTTAACTAATTTTGATTAGCAGCTTTTTGTGTTGTGTTGTTTCTGAAATAAAATGTGCGAATTGAAGTCATATACGAGCGAACGGTGGGCACGGCGATGCCGATGGTCGACTATTAATACCAATGCAAACACAGTATCGCATATCCGCTGAGATATCGAAATTACCATAAACAAAATGTGCTAATTGGTGAAACTTAAGACAAATTAATTTACGTAGTCGCCACAAAAATAGTCGGCGACTAATTAGCCAGCCAGCCATTAGGCTAACACCAAAAGCAAATCAATGGCCAGGTCCAAACAAAGTCGATCTAATTGATTTATTTTCGTGTTTGTCTGTCCCAGTAAAATGGTCGTTTCACCCAAAATCGGGCAGCTGACTCAACATTCAGCCCCCCCTGGGCATTAGCTGCTCGATCACGAGCATTACGAGATCCCAAGAAGTCGAAAGCTGCTGTCCGGCAGCACATGACAAACCCACTTGATAATTTCGGCAGGGCCCATACGTAGGCATACGCATGATCGAATTAGCACTTTGATTTAGTTTCGCCTTACGTTAACATGGCAGCAGAACCAAGCGAAATGCAATTAAGACAATCAAGCCGAGAACAGAGGGAGCAGAGCCTCCGGCAGTTTGTGGTTAAGCTAATAATGCACTTGGGAAAATAAATGGTTGCCATTAAGGTATTCCGGTGATAAAGGAAGTGAGAGATGCTATTAACTGAATTTATAACTACTTAATATAATCTATAGTTAACAAATACCTAACAATTTATATTTAAGTAAATAACCACATTATTGTACTTAAGCTTGTAATCATAATAAATATCTGATGCAATTCTTAGACTCCACAAAACATGGCGACGGCCTATACTGAGGGGGCAATAAACAAATTTCCAGCTAAGCCTTTCGGGCCGTGCTTTCAAGCCAAGGCAATGGCCGCCTGCACACAGCTGGCTGACCAATCAAAGCGTCCAATTTCCAGTTTACCTTCTTGCCACACTTGCAGCGCCTGCTGGCAAACTTGCTGGATCTCGAGTGCAGCAGATTTTTCGGTCTGAAAGCAAACCGAGTCTGGGCAGGACTTGACTGATGGCTGTTTTTGGGTTCGTGTCTGGCCAGTGTGTGTGTTCTGGGTTCTGGGGAGAAGAGAACCATTTGCATAGGACCCCAAGGAACGTCGAACGTCGTGGCCTGACACATTATGTCATTATTATATCGTTGCAACGTGTAATTGGAGGAAAGCTTTTGCCGCCAAATGACAAATTCATGCGCCAAAACGAACGAAAACATCAAAAAGACGCCGTCGAGCTTATGAATTACAAATAACCAGGCGACCAGCCGAAGAAATGGCCTCAGGAGGGCGTGGCAACCAAATCTGCATACCCGTATCCACAGCTTGAGTCCAGGGCGAGGGAAGCTTCACTTGGCAAGGAGTGCACAGGCAGAAAAAAAGTAACTAAAGTTTAAATAAAAGAAGACGGGACGGGAAGAGATATTTTATAATAAATATGTAGGTATGTAAATATGTTAATTCGGCAAGGAGTGCACATGCAGAAAAAAGTTTTATTTTAAATAAAAGAAGACGGAATTTAGAGATATTTTTTATTAAATTCAAATACAATATTTCAAGAAATTCCCTTATATTCGACAGATATCCTAAGAACCAAATAATTTAAAAGCTTTTCATACAGAACTCTTGACTTGAAGTCCAATATATTAGCAATCCATTAATTAGCTTAGTTTTTAAGCCGCATTTTACCTGCATTAAATTTAGAAACTCACAGTAATAAATAACTGGTTGAGAGGGAAAGTAAAATTATGATTATTTATTCAGTTCATTATGGCCAAATCAAGATAAGGTGGTCAAAACATGAACATTCTAGATTAGTTAATGAAACCAGTTTAAAATAGCACCCAAAAAGTTCAACTGGTATCTATCTGAATGTTTAGTAGATTTTGAATACAAAAAAGCGCAAGAGTGCATTGAGGTATTTCTCGCAGTGACTGCCATCCGTCATGGTGGCTCGTCTCTCGTTCAAGTTGCGGCTGCACAAAGTGCAAGCCAGGGAAATACATTTAGCCGGCTAATGCGCCAATTTAAATGCAGCAAACAGACAAAATATTTAAGTTAAATGGCAGTTGAGACTGAATTGGGAATGGAAATGGAATTGGCATCGACACCGGCATAGGGGGATGGCAATGGAAATGGAAATGGAGCTGGCTTTTTACTCGGCGTGTGTAATTTGGAAAATGAGATACTTTTGTGACTTGCCGGGGTCTATAATTAATTCGAATACAACTGCACCGCCACCACCACCGCCAGCCACATTTGCTGGCACAATTTCAAATATGGCGGCGGCAACGTCATCGCTGTCATTATATTTATCTTTCATTATTGTTACCACTTTGTTGCCATTGTGGTTGCGGGTGTTGTTTTGGCCATTTCTGGGGCCGTCGTTGTTTTAGCGCTCTTGAATTAATTGCATTTCACATGCCTCTTGCACACTTGGCCCTTTCGGTATTTTGCATGAAAATTAATTGCCGTTATTATTTATGTGATTTTCAAAACGACATTAGACAACAATTTCGCATTTTGCAATTCAATGCGACGCCATAAATAAATCGGAAATTAAGAGATGATCACCCTGCTCGATGGCAATCGTTGGGAATTGGTTTGTGGGTCCCTGAGCGAGTAAATTATAGTTTTAATGACTGTATTATGAGATGGTAAATTAGTCGGATGGTTCGTTTGATATTATTTTGGTTGTGTATGTTTTATAGGAATGGACTATATAAAATTGTTTAGAAAAATTAATTACATTGGTGATTCATATCTTAGCTAATATTTACATACTTTTGAACTATATATTGTTTGTTTTTTTCTTTCATAATGTCAAGCTTCAATTCAGTTTCTTCTATATTTTTCGTGTACTTGATAAAAATATGAGTACAGAAATATTTACAAATCATTCGAATATCTAATATTTCATGAAAATGTTTTAAATTTTCTATATTCATATTTTGATATACTGATATTTTTAAGAGGTTTAGAAAGTTACAATGTGTTTTATTTAATTTTTTAAATAGTTTATTTATACTTTATGTTAAGTTAGGAAGTTACAATTTGTAAATATAATATTTTATGAATCCTTTTAATATGTTTTTAAGAGGTTTTTTTATATTTTAAACTATGCTCAAAACATTTTCTAAATCAAACTCCTTTAAAAACACTCAATATCAAACCAATATCAAGTTGTTCCCCATTCGCTGCTAAGTACGTGTGACACAATCGGGTCATAACGATGAACTTGGTGGCCAAAACAAACTCATCGATTTGGCTCGTCTTCGCTGAACGCATCGGTGGGCCAACTATAACGACAAAGGAGTGCAGCTCCTCAGGCGTGTCTCTCTTAACCCGTAATTACGTGTATAGTACGTCGGCATCGTGGGCAAAGCGGAGCATTGAAGTGTCACGCAAGTGGCTTTACGAGCTGCTTAGAGCACCGGCATTAATAAGCAGCTACACATAAAAATTCAACAGCGACAGCAACAAAAAAGAGCCAAGTCACAATTACCTGCTGCCCATTTGAGGGGGCTGCAGTTTAATGACCAACGAACGCCTTCTCATTAAACGCTAAATTGCACGGGCGCATGACACGAATTTTGGGAGAACACGCTGACAAAACAGCAAAAAACGCCTAAATTTACTAAGTATTGTAACTACGACAACATTGTAAGTCCGTTGCATGCAACACTCAACTATGGCATTTAAGCCTAGAATGTTAACGAACAAACAAAGCCGATGCTGGGACTGGGACGGAGAGGAAACACAGGGGGTTTGGTCAGAGTTTCGTTAGCTTGTTTAAAATAGCTCATAGCATGCAAGAAAAGTGCACTGGTAAAATCGTAGAATTATTATAAATTAGGTCAGAAGTTTGCAACGTAGTGAAGGAGGCGTTTCCGACCCTTTAAAGTATATATATTCTTGATCAGCATTTTTTGAGGGTATAGATTACATCTTAGATAAAGTCTTTAGTGATCATTTTTTTTGTCAAAACTTAAATTATGATAGAAGGCAAAGCAAAAGCAAAAAATTTATATTATGGGCTCTTAGTTTAGTAAAATAACTTATTTAAAAATGTTTTAGAAGAAACTTGAGTAAATTTAAATTGGCAACCAATATTTGCAATTAAATACATCTCATTTTTGTCTTAAAAGTTCTATTCCTAACTAATATATAGTTATATTACTTAACCCAGATATTTTTTTCAATGTTCACCACCACCTTATTTACATATATGCCTCTAGGATTATAACGCAGTATAGCCCGCAGCCAATTTCGTAGACTAAAGGGCCTACAGAGCAAGGTATCGGGCGGACGGGGCCAGACGGAGACGGGAGCTCCGACGCATGCAAAAATCAGGCTAATAGACGCTTGACGTTTTGACGTTTACTGCACCGCCCGTCAGCTCTATCATTAGGCACCGGGCAGGGGGAGGGAAAGGGGCTTTCCGGGGGGGCCTACTAAGGGCGAGATGTGGGGGACTAACATGCAATATGGTGATTTCTGATTTGCATGTCGGCTCCAACTGACTTGGCGCTGTTGCAACAAACGAAGCAGCAGCTCCGGAGCAACGATGTTGCGAGCCAGCTAATTGCCACATTGCAACAGCGGCAAAGGGAACAACGCCGACACCAGCACATTGTAGCTCGTTGTTAGCTGCAGTAATATGCTAAATTAATTGGACGATATGAAGTGAGTGATATTGACTGCTAATTAAGCTAAGTTATAGACAAGTTAGTGGCGCTTAAGCACGCGCACGATTTTTGCTGGATATTTAAAATCTCGGCTCTCTGTATTTAAAATTGTAAGGGTATAAGGGTATACAAGCTTCCGTTATCTAAAAATAATTTACTGAAGTTTATGTATTTATTAAATGTTTAAATTTAAAATAATATTCACACGATAAAATATGTATATAGATTTTCATAACTCTCCCTGGCTTTCACAAGTCTAACTAAAATTAGAATACCCTTTGAAAGAATTTAAAAATATCAGAAATTATGCAAACCTTATTAGGTTTATGTAAAACCTCAGACATAAATTATTCTTTTCGAATAATAATTTTAATATCAAGAAAAATTAAGTAAGATTATTTCCAATATTTTATTTCCTTTTTTTATATTTTGTATACCATTTCAACCTGAGACAACTAAGATAATATTCTTGAAGTTCATAAATAAAAATTAAAGTATGTACTTTAAAATTGTCAAATAAGACGTAATCGTAATCAGAAAAGCCAAACCAATAAATTCCAAATTTGTAAGCTGCAAGGCTCTTCAAAAAATCCCTGGAATATAATGCTATAATCTAGTAGCAAATTATGTAATTTATTATCGGTAACAAAGTGCACTTGTGTCCCGTGCGGATTGTGTCGTCCTTTATTCTTCACCCCAGCTGCCAGAACAGTCACTCCCCCGCATATTAGACGAGCAAACAGGCGGCTTTCATTGATGGCTCCGATCGGAAGGAAAACTCGGCCAGGAGAACCCTGGCGAACCCAGCAGGTAACTCGGTAGCCCGGCCTTCTAGGAAGGATCAACGATCACGGGCAGGGGCAGTGCATTCGGTATTAAATTGCATATAATTATGCAACGGCCACAGTTTTTGAGAGTTCACACCTACCGCCGTCGAGCTGGGGAGGCGGAGAGCTGCGTGCTCTCCGGGCATAAGCACATCCTGTTGGCCTTAGTTGTCCCGTCTTGGCCGTGACCAATTTGCAGGCTAACGCTAAGAGGGCGCAAGCCCCGACCCGAACTGTCTCTTTCGGCGCCCATTAAAGCTGTCGGTCAATTTGATGCCCTGGACGCCATTAGAGTCGATAGTCATCAGGCCGTGGCCATCCCATCGGCTTGCATGGCAGACCGCACTTAGAGGAGAGCAGCTCGATTAGTCCATGACAACAGGTGCGGCACGTATCCATATGCAAAAGGATTGGCCGCAGGATAATCGATTTGAGCATCGACAGGGCGACGGCGCCTGCAGCTGCCCGGTAATCTGATGAAGGGTTGATGTGTTTTTTATTTTCGGAGAGAGATGGCTATTGCCTTTATAATGAAATTGTGTTGACCAATTTGTTATTTAATTTGGTTGATTCACATCGACGCATCCTTTCTGGTTTGTTGGTGCCTGTGAAGTGTGAAGTGTTCTTGCCTCGGCATGGGGCGTGTCCTGATGAGTTTGGGCCCGGAGTATCTGGCCCATGCAGGTGTTGGCAAAACAAACTCAACAAACTACCAGAAGATACAAGTTGACTTCAATTTTAGGTAATCCAGCTAATGGACAACAGGGATTTTAATTTAAACTTAAGTTTCAAGAAAACAATGAAGAACTTAACAAATTAAATCCCTAAAATTCCAGAAACTATACATTTTTCGATTATATATTTAAAGGTTTTTTCTTAACAATCACATTTTTGTCTGCATGTCATTCACATCTAACTTTTAACCATCAGAAAATTAAGCCTGCTGGCTAATAAACGAAATGTTTTATTGCCCGGCAACAACCGGGGGAAACCAACATGGCAGCCGAGATAATTGGCAGCCATTTTGAACTGCATTTGTGTTTCTTTTTTTGTTCGTTTGTTTGTTTGTTTGTCTCTTGGCGACACGCGCCGCTGAACTCGAAGACCTGGAAACCGGCAAAGTGCCCCTGCAGCTCCAACTGCAGCAACTAATTCCACTGCAGCGCGGGCAGACAATTGCTGAAATGTTGATTACCAACTGGCGCAGCTGTCGCCAAGACATCGTAACCAGGCCCATTTCCGCCCCAGGTCCCCAGCTTTTAGTTTTAATAAGTGCTAATGAGTTGCGCAAGCCACAAATGCATTGCCCAGAAGATGGCTCCTTTGAGAGTGGATTTCATATAAAAACTGCTAAAAGCTAAACCTATATTCTCAGGGTTCTTCATGAGAGTGAGTGTCTGGAACCCCTCACGCACCATCTCTGGCCGAAAGCACTTTGCATAAATGGTTCTGGCCCCTTTCCCTGCTGGCTGCTTCCGCTCCGGCGAAGAAGGCAACTTTGTATGGAAAGTGCTCGTTATGATCTCAACCACGAATACTCGTAACTTGGCGTCGAGAAGGAATATTGGCCAACCGCAAGCCTGGCCGATCGGCATCAGTACCTCATAAGTCATGACATTTATGTTGGCCAAGTCGGGCAGGCAATCGTCGATAATCTCTGACTCATCACATCTGCATATAGGATGCGCCTGAATCTGAATACATATGTGTATGCGCAAATACGTACGAGTATATGGAAGTGGATATCTGGTCATTAGGCTCATTAGTACGGCGGCCAATTAATAAACAAAAATAAATAATTGCACAATTCATTTGGTAATTAGACATGGCTCATAAAGCTGAATTAGGCAAACGGCATGCCTATATGGCCTACAGATATCCCACAGATAGCGCACACAGACATGCAGAGGCAGACCCGAACAGGCGGAGACGGAGAACTTCATGCAAATGAAATGAAATTGACTAGAGAGCCAACAAATTGAGTGTGTCTCGTGTACCCGTACGAGTATGTATTTCTGTACTTCCCCCGCTCACAGTGGCTGCCAACATTGCGCAGCCAGTGCCGGCAGTACCGCCAGCACCGCCCTTTTGCCCTGCACCTGCACCATTGCCACTACAAGCCCACGTACCCCCATGCAAGTGAACAATTCATTTGTCACACTAAATTTGTTTCAATTCATTTGCTCGAAATGACAAATAATGCGATATAATTACATTTGCGAGCGTTGTTTGCTCGTGCTTTTTATCTGGGTACGTATTAGTACAGTTCTCTTCCCCTGCCCTCCGATTCCGGTCCACGGTCAGTGATCATTAGGCTCCGGCAGTGGAGATTTCTAAATGAGATTGCCACTCTATTTATGTATGTTTTTCCGTTTAACTTGGGCCTGAGTGCGTGACTGATCTATATCTATATCATCGCCAGGGATGCAAGTCTTCGCCTGACATTGGATTTTGGCTTAGGCTGCCTGTGTTTAAGGACTAAAGTTCTAGGCAAGATAAGGATAGTAGAAGCTAAAGTATTATAGATTTCCCCATTCAGTATATTAGTCCTTTACAGCTTTTCTTAAAAAAAAAATTTTAAAACAAGTAAGAAAGCTACAGTCGTTCGTGAACGACTGTTATATACCCTGTACC
>JAEIHY010005884.1:0-14325 GCA_018904565.1 Drosophila tsacasi
GGTCAGAACTTGGTCCGATCCGTTACGATGCGATACTATGGCGATCGGATCAAGCTGTGACCCCAGCGTGGTAATTAAAGCGCCACATGGACCCATTAAACGACCAGCGATTGCATATATGGCCCAAGCACTGGGCACTCGGTGCAATATTGCAAATAATTTGAATCCGAAACCGATATTGAACTTAGATGTCAAGTCGCAGAAATAAAAGTGCAATTTGTAGCTTAATTGAAGTAGTTCAGCGGTAAACGGATTACTGCCTTAGATCGAAAGTAATTCTGTAAGAGGAAGTCACAAAAATAATAATAAAAACCAAAAGGGAAGCTAACTTAGGGATACCGAACTTTGCATACCCTTGCTTTACTGCGTTGCAAACTTCTGACTAAAATTATAATACCCTCCAAGGGTATAAAATCTTTACAATTCTTAATTCTTAAAGTTTTGATGTGCCAGTTTCCCTTGGCTTAATTGTCTTAAATGTCTGTATATGATTTTTAAGGGTAGGAAATGACTCCTTTTTAAGCTTTAGACTTTAATGAAAATAAACCAATAAACCATTTGTCTTTCTTCATTGTTTCGTTTTGATTTATTTTAAATACTCAAATCAATTTTGGGCCTATTTATTTTTATTATTTATATAATTTTTGTAATACATTTCTAACAAATATAAATGATTTTGGCTTTCATTAAAATTTTTCTGAGTGCCTTTAGCTTTCTTAATCATGTATTTATATTTATTAGGGTGATCACTGCTAATTGCTGACACAGACGAGTCTATTTGCTAACAACTGTTGAACAGCAAACGCCCATTTTTTATGTTCAATATTGCCTTAGATCCAAGGACTTTAAAACACTCAACACAAAAAACGACTTAAAAGAGACTGCATATTTTAAAACATAAATTTAAAAATGAGGAACTATCACAACAACTCCAAGTAGAGGAGTGCAAATTCGGCTAAACGAATTTTAAATGCTCTTCAGAGTTTACAACAATTGTTGTATATGAGAATCTATTACAGAATAATTTATTTTCAAATAAGAAAATAAAAAAAATTATTGAAACATTCCCAAACTTATTATAAAATATAATTTTTAACAAAAGGCTTTAATTTAATCATACATTTAAACTTTTACTGCAAATACTTTTTCAGTTTTTCCATAGGCTCCCTTTTTTTCTAAGTATTTTCTATATTCTATAAGATGATTATTTAATATTTATTCCGATTTCATGGCCATGATTCCTAGCCGCAATTTTAAGGTATTTTCTAAAAAAAACATGAAGTAATATTAATAGAAGCTCTGACCCTGCCTTGCCGCCGCTTAACGCCTAACGATGCCATATAAACCTGGCAACAAACAGCTTGTTTGCAGTTATTAAAAATCTATTAGGAATGATTTTTAATTAGCCATAATTCCTGTAGACTGTTGCACAACCCGGCAATTGGCTTTTTGTTTATTTAACGGGCTCAGGTGGAGTTTCGCTGGCCGGGCAGCAGGTGGATGTTAAAGCCAAAGGAGGAGGAGGAGTAGGAGGAGGCACGGCATCTCTTTGGGTCAATTGCCGGTCTCAGTCTCTGTCGCAGTCTCAGTCTCGGTCTCCGCCTCGGAAGATGCCCCATGAATTACCCAGCAAAGTCAGTGGCCAGCGTGCAAAATTGGCCAAGGGAGAAACTAAATGAGTGTTTACCCATTCGAAAATCTTTGCCAGTGACTCACAAGATATACACATTTGTTCGAGCCCAGGTAAATCCATAAAGTTTTAGCCAAAACAAATCAATAATTTCGTAGTAAACATGATTGAGAGTTCTGTTTATGGCTTCCTTTTGCACAAAATATTTACTTGCCAGGTATTATATGCTCTTTAAACATGTTCACACATTTTGTTTATGGTTTTTGCTCAATATTTTGAGGTGTTGGAATATTTAAGCGCAGGTTTGGAGTTTTGAAAAGCGTTAAAAAATAAAATGAGAGCGAAAGTAAGAAATTTAAATACCATCGATAGTGAGGCTTATTGTATATACTATGTTATTTATTTTGCCATTTTTAATTCGCTTTGAAGGAAGGGTAGTTAATGCCCGATCACATGCCTTGCTTGCGATCCAATAAATAACCAGAAATATTCCATCCAAGTGTCAGGGAGCATTAACTCCCTGAAATGACACTATCATCGTTTCTGGGCATTCTGGGAAACGCAATCGGAAATTGTTTCGCTGCCAGATAATGGATATATATTCATGCGAAGGGGAATTCCTCATCGGCCCCTCCAAACTTTGAACAGTCATCTACTTAGTCGTAAAAGAATAACAAAAAATACGAAATAAAACCTGGCCTCTCTCAAGTGGCCGAAGAATGAAACAAAAACCAAACGAAGGAAGGGAACCACTTGAAGTACTCACTTTATGGGGTAGTCGCCATAAGTACATAAGCGTGGAGGAATTGATGTAATTGGGCAGATAAAAGACCCCAAAAAAAAAATAATAGGCAGGTGGGCAAGCCACTAGAGTTTTTTATTTATCAAATACCACTTTTGACTTCGACTTTCCCAGTGACTTAAGGCACGAGCACGAAATATCTGCAGATCGTTTTCCCTTTGCTGGGTAATGCGATTCGATCTTTAAATATTCCAGTTCTGCCCAAGAAGTCACGTAACCGATCGATCTTCTTACGTTATCAGAAATCTATTGGGGAGATCTTTTCAAGATCGGTTCTCGAAAGCCGAGAGGGCCCCCCAGCCTGGCACCAGCTCTGATTACGAATCCAAACATTTTCTCAAGTCCGAAAGGGCTTATCAATTAATTTCTTCAAGCTTATTAGTTTACTTAATGAATATGATTGCCTTGATTATGCGGTTATTCGACTCTAGCAACTCATTCACTTATTGGAGTGACACTGAATATTATATTTATTATTATTATTCTAATTAGTTTCTTATTATATTTATTATAATTATTTTATACTGTTTTATAAAGTATATAAATAACTCCAGTAAGAAATATTAGATTTAATAGGTAGTTCCTTGAATATTATAATAAATTAAATAAATAAATTATAATAAATTAACTTACAATAAAACAAATATTTGCTTCCTAATCCCTGAACAGGTAAAGAATGTGATTCGGCCTCGATACTACTCCTCAGAGCTAGGCATTCGCGAGAAGATCTTCATCGGGGTGATGACCTCGCAGGAGCACATCAACACCTTCGCCACGGCCTTCAATCGCACCACCGCCCACCTGGTGAACAAGATCAAGTTCTTCATCTACGCGGACAGCGTCAAGACCAACTACAAGCTGAAGAACATTGTCGGCTTCACGGACACCCAGGAGAGTCGCCGTCCCTTCCATGTGGTAAAGTACATTGCGGATAACTACCTGGACGAGTACGACTACTTCCTGCTGGTCCCGGACAATGTCTACGTGGACGCCCGCAAGCTGACCAAGCTCCTCTACCACATGAGCATCACGTTCGATCTCTATATGGGCGGTGCCCGTATCGGCCTGGCTGCTCGTTCGACTGGGGTCGGCGAGGATCAGGATCCGGAGCAGGATCAGGATCAGGTGGCGCCTGGTGTCAGCGATCGTAATTACTGCTCCTTGGAGGCCGGCATCCTGCTCAGCAGCAGTGTCATCCGCAAGATGCGCAACAATCTGGAACGCTGCGTCCGAATCGGAAGCACCGGTGACCACAGCGTCAACATAGGGCGGTGCGTCAAGTATGCCAGTCGGGTTGCCGGCTGCCAGGAGAGTTTCCAGGTGAGTTTTTCATTCCTTTCAAGAAATATGAGAGTCCTTTAGAGGAGGGGTTTATCAAATATCGATTGGATAACAAATAAAAAGAGCACTTTTCTGGTTTTAACTCTGGAGAGGTCGCTTGCTCTCTGTCTCTCTTTCCTCTCTATCCCGCCCTGTCTTCTGCGCTTTGCCTGCTATGTACAAGCAACAGCAAACGGAGGGAAATCTCTCGTTTAAAGTGTGGAGAGCAATTTTCGCTCTCTTGAGCGCTCTAGCTCTCTTTGCTTGCTCTCTCCCTTCTCTCGTTCTCTGTCTGCCATTAGTGCCTTGCCTGCAATGTACAAGTTTCTTTAAAGAGAGAGAGATGAATACATTAACAATAAAGTGTACATTCATCATTAAATGTGATATAATCTGAACGCAGACTTCACACCAAACACAAATCGATGCTTAAACTTTTCCATTCTCATACAACAAAATAATTGGCTACCAATATACTTAATATATTTACCCTTTTCGATCCAAATACAGACTGACTCGGCAGTAAACAGATCCAAAGACTTCGAGAGCATTGTGGGCATTGTGCGTTCTTCAATTAGTTTGCTGCCTGCTTTTTAATGCCTTCTCAGTTAGCTTCTGTTCGGTTTCGTCTTCCTACATGCCTATTTATTTATTTAAACAATTAGCTTTTGACTAAAAAAGACATACACAGACACACTCGTACTCCGATCTCGGGGAAAAAATCACTTCATTGATATATACAATAACAGTGTTATCAGCTTAGGTTGGATAGATTCTTAACTATTTAAAAAATTTAGATGTTTTTTATTTTTTTTTGTGTTACGAGTTTTTTTTAATAATAATAGTAGGTGGTTTAGAAAACATATTTTGTAAATCAGGTAAATATCATCTTAGTTAAGAGGTTCTGACAACTCTGCCCAAATCTCTGACCCTGAAAAGCCAAAGCAAATAATAATTATAATAAAAAGCAAGAACTGAAAACAAGAACCCAAGTACTCTCACACCCAGCAGCGTGTGCGTCAGATATTTTTTGTTGTGTGGGGGGAAAAGAGCATAATTAAATAGGTTGAGCCAAAATCAGAGCGGGAAGCGGCAAAGAAACCAGCATCGCATCTCTAGAGGTTGATGGACAACTCACAGTTTATTTAATTTCCGAGTAGCAACAACAGAATTTCTTCTCAGCCGTCGATGAAGAGTGTGTGTTCTGTGTATGTTTTGTGTGTTAACTTCGTGACTTGACAGTTTGAGAGCAGCTGCCGGTATAGTCGGTGGTCTTGAGTGATTTTACTGAAAATGTTTACAAGTTTTTATTTACACATATCGAAAGTCTAAAAACAGTTCTTAATTTCTTGATGTAAATCATTTAAAAATTTAGTTTTTCTCTCCTCAATCCCCTTAAAAATGCATTGGCTTGATTAGCGAAGACGAATCGATTTAGCCTTGTTCACTGATACTTGATCTTAAGGACTATACGGCCTAGAGGCACTAAGTTTTGGTGATAACCTCCTGATAGAAGTTTTCATTAATTATATTCATAAAAATATAATTTAATTTTCAAAGAATTATTTGATGTCTTCAGTACTTCTCTCTCTTTTGCCATTACTCATTATTATTCCTGACCATTGATTATATTTTTGTATATAAACACTTAGTTTTGCTTGGATTTCGGAGAAGACACATGAGTAAACTTTGGGGAACAACTTCTATGCACTGTTTAGAGCATGGTGAGCATCATGTTCGTTTGATTCCGATTTCGATTCCAATTTCGCTGGCTTTATTTGGAACTCGCGTTTATTTATGCTTCAGGGAATGATTTATGTGATATGTGTGGTCCCTGCACAGTTAGGGTAAACACAATAGCACTTTAGCACTTTTAATCGCAAGAGAAAGGGTATCAACAAATATTTTCCTTTAATTCCAGTTATGTATTAAAAACTTATTTTATTTATTTGTATTTTATTTTTATATTAGATATTATTTTTTTCGACTGCAACTGTTTAAACAAAGCCTGTTTGTTTATTCTCCTCTTTATATATTTTTCCCTCCCTTTTCGCTTAATTAACTGACCAAGAGAGTTTGCTTAACGGCGGCATCAAAGCTGCTACGCTGCTCCACTGCAACGTCGGGAATTGATTAATGTGCGCCGGCAATTTTAAAGATCCTCCTACTACTCCTCCTGCTCCTCCAGAGAAAGAAACTGCAGAGGAAGGAACAGCCAGACCCCGATCTCTGTTCCATTTAGAGCGACATTGTTAATTTTATTACGCTCGCTTGGCTTTTATGGATCGCAAAAAAAAGGAAAGAGAGGGATCCCCATCTGGCAGCGAGTCGTGGGATTCCCAGACCCAGCCCAGACCCAGACCCAGAACTTGCCCTTGACCTTGGCCAACTGGCGCTGTGCACTCCACACTACTAAATGGCTTTCATTATTTCACATCTTGCAGGGAATGCGACAGTATAGCTATGCTCTGGACGCTCCAGGACGGCGGCATCGGGACTTTAGCGATCTGGCCAAGGAGGAGGCCTTCCGCAATGCCAGCACCGTGTATCCCGTCCAGACACCCGAGGACTTTTATCGTCTGCACGCCTACTACTCCAAGGTGAGGATATATTTAATAAATATTCAAACAAAACTATAACAATTCCCTTTGCAGCATCACCTGGAGCTGGTGCAGGAGCGCGGCTATGCGCTGGAGCAGAAATCCTATCGCATTGCCAATGGCAGCATCTCGAACAAGATCCTCGAGATCCGCTGGCCACTGGGGGTGCCGCCGCCAAGTGCGCCGGAGACGCGCCACGACATCCTCACGTGGCAGCTGCTGAACGCCACGCACAGCTTCCTGCCGCACGGCAATGCCGAGCATGCGGTGGCCCCCCTCTCACGGATCGAGGCCCTGGACTTTGCCAAGGTCCTGGAAATTGCCCTGCAGTATGCCGCCCTCAAGCATCCCCGGCTGAGCTATCACAGTCTGCACAGTGCCTACCGGAAGTTCGATGCCACCCGCGGCATGGACTACCAGCTGCACCTCAGCCTGATGGAGGGATCCGGTCGCAGTCGCCGGCTGTTGGTCAAGAGCTTTGAGGTGGTCAAGCCCCTGGGCCGCGTTGAGGTGGTGCCCTCGCCGTATGTCACCGAGAGCACACGCATCGCCATGCTGATGCCGGCGTTCGAGCACCAGGTGCCCGATGCCTTGGATTTTGTGGAGCAGTACGAGCGGATCTGTATGCAGAACCAGGACAACACCTTTCTGCTGCTGGTGAGAGTTCAATGTTTTCTGGCAGTCCCTAGTAATAATCCGAATCCATCCTCGCAGATCTTCCTGTACCGCCTTGACTCGCCCAGCAAAGGAGAGGAGGATCCCTTCAAGGCTTTGAAAACCCTGGCCCTGGACCTCTCCTCGAAATACAAGACGGACGGCTCGAGGATCGCCTGGGTGTCCATCCGACTGCCCGAGCAGCTGAGCGACCCCATAGATCCGCAGGCCTGGCTGCTGCACGCCTCCATGTACGGTCCGCGGCAGCTGCTCAGCCTGGTGGTGGCCGACCTGGCGCTGCCCAAGCTGGGACTCGAGTCCCTGGTGCTGCTGGCCACACCGGGCATGGGCTTCAAGGCGGACTTCCTCAACCGCGTGCGCATGAACACGATCCAGGGCTTTCAGGTATACGCGCCCATCGGCTTCCAGATGTACCCCTGCCGCTGGGCGCAGTTCTGCCGCGAGTGCGACACCTGCGACGTGGGCCAGAGCAGCGGTTACTTCGATCGCCGCAATCACGACGTGATAGCCTTCTACAGTCGGGACTATGTGCAGGGTGAGTGTGGCCATTCAGAGTCGTGTGTATCCTCCGAAATCTATCTATATCTATATTTTTCTCTCTCTCTCTCCGGGCAGCCCGCAAGCTGGTGCATCCGCAGGGCCTGCCCATAATCCGCAGCGATTTGGATATAGATCAGCTGCTGCTGCCGCCCGCCGGCGAGGAGACGCCGCGACCCGCCGGCGTGGAGAGCATCCTGGACATGTTCGTGGCAGCCCAGCATTCGGTGCATATATTGCGCGGCGTGGAACCCAATCTGCGCTTCGGCCAGAATGTGCGAAACCATTTGGCGCGGGGCGGCTCCCTGCCGGACAGTGGTCTGCCGGAGCGTTGTGGCCGAGAGCAGTGCATCCATTTGGCGTCGCGCAAGCAGATTGGCGATGCCATCATACGATACGAGGATAAAAGTATTCTGCACAAATAGCACAGCTTCAGCTCCAGCTCCAGCTCTAGCTCCAGCTCCAGCGCCTGCCTGTAATATCATCAGTTCCTTTTTTTTAAACTTACATTTGTATATTTCCAGGTGTGACTGACTGAAGTAGTGAATGCCTCGCGTGTGTGTGCCTGCGTGTGTGATAAAGGATAATAAGAGGAATAAGATGAGTAACGCGCAGACAATTTTGAGAGCCAGTGCCGAAAGATAGGTCTGGAGTCGAGGCGTTACTCATCTCATTCTTTATTTATCGTTAGTATGTTTGTGTATCTAGATCTAGATCTTATACAGGACTTGTGCCAGCTCCTATACTCTTGATAAAAAAAAAGCTTAAGCCCCTGAGCATCCCCTATCCTGTAGCAGACCTATCTCAAAGCAAAACTTAGTGTGTAGGTAGGCCTAGGCAATTCCTGTTGTTGCTTGCTTTAAAAAGTGAAACATTCAATGCTCAAAATGGTGGGACGGTAAGAAAGTGACTATTATTTCTCCATTCGCATGTAAATACTTATCTTTACCTTTACGACGATTCTATTACGACCCTATTCCCATCCCAAATAATTAATTAAGCTAAGTGTTAACCATTCGGAAGTAGGAAACGGAAAGAGAGAGAGAGAGAACAGATGCCGCCTTGCCTCAAAAGTGTGTGTGCGTGTGTGCCAGGTCTAGATTTAAGGAGATTTATATGTACGAGTATACTTGCCCAGAGCATCCTACCTTCCATCCTATCCCAACTCTAGGAGAGACTTTAGTCTTCTCTTTATTTCTTGGATGTTTTGATTTGCAAAGAGAGTTAGCTTTTAAGACGACGAAGCTTACTTGTTCCTTAAAGGAAACCCTTGATAAATGATATTACCGGTTTCGCTCGCGTGTCTTTTAGATTAAACTATCTACCATTTACCATTTATGCCTCTGATACCATTTTAGCATCGAATAGGAGGAAGTCTGCCTGCCCTGCGCGAAGGGAAATCCGTTTAATTTATTACTAAAGTTAATTTCCCCAAAAAGAAACCAATTTTTTACATTTAGTCGTTAGTGTAAAATTACTGTACGTGTAGGAATATTATTGTTGTTATTGCAGAATAATACAAAAAATTATGTACAATAAATGTAGATGTTATCCTCAATCAATTCAACTCAACTCCCAGAGTGCCTTCGCCTTGTATTTCTACTCCTGTTTCAGCAGGAAGCTGAGATCCGCCTGGGGGGCCAGCTCCTCGGTGTTGCCGTCGCTGGAAGGATGTTTAAGGAATTAAGTTCAAGGATTCGAGGCAAGAGGATACCCCCGCTACTTACGCCTTAAAAAGCTTGGCATTGCGGTCTCCCAGTAGCGTTGCCTTCTCGCCCTCGACGCGCACACTGGTGCCCTCGCGCAGTCCCAACACCGGGAGCTGGTGATAGGCCACAAACTCCTCCAGCCGCTCGTCCCGCGTCTCACCCTTGTGCTGGCTCCCCGCCTCCGGATCGAGATAGTGCGGATTAATGTTGAAGGGGACCAGGGCCAGGGCATCAAAGCTCGGCGGATAGGCCACCGGCATGTCGTTGGTGGTGTGAATGGAGCGCGTGGCCACATTAGTGCCGGCACTGCTGCCCACGTAGGGCAGGCCGCGACGTAGGACCAGCTCCCGGATGGGTTCCAGCAGTTCCAGCTTGTAGAGGGTGCGAAGCAGGACAAAGGTGTTGCCGCCGCCCACAAAGATGGCCTGGGCCGTGTTTAGAGCCTGGACGGGATCCGGTTTCGTGTGCAGTCCCTCCACGGCATAGCCCCACGGCTGCAGGGCATCGCGAATGGCGGCGGTGTACCTGTCGTGATCCCTCAGAGCGTATGGCACAAAGAGCACGGTCTTAACACAGGCCCTATCCAGGGAGAGGGCAAAAGCTATTAACGGAAGGAAGGATAGATGGATGGACTAGCTTACCCCTTGAAGAGTTCCTCCAGCTGGCCGCGGGCGTGCTCCAAGAATCCATGGCCGTGCACCCGCGACGAGGATAGCAACAGAAGGTTCCGTGCGCTGCCCATTATTGCTATGGCAAATCTAATCTCCAGTGGGGGAGCTAAGGGAAATGGTTCAGATTAGCCGCGGTTTTATGACCCACACCGCTAGGGATGGGACAGAAATATCGGGGGAGGAGCTTTATCACAAAGCATGGGCGTGCTGCAAAATGCATTTAAAACGGGGATCAAAAGTGCTTTAAATTTATAAAATATATATGTATAAATTTTTAATTTTATTTTGGCATTGAAAACCATTTTATTGTTTTAATTTCCCAAAACAAGGGAAATTAAATTAATTTACAGAAGCTTTCACGTCTCTGCATTTTCTGTAGTGAAAGTGCATCCCTGAAAAGTGCAAGCTAACAGCTGAGGCCTTCATCGATATCAGTGTCGATCAATATCGACACTCACTAGCGAGGGATGGAACGTAAAGAGAAAACGTAGATCGGCGAACTTTTCAATGGCTTTTAGTCGTAATTTAGCTTTAAGTTTGATTTAGTGTCTGGTAATAAAACAATAAGAATAATAATAATAAGGGTATAAAAGTAAGACCTAAGGATCGCTAAAAAGAAAAACTATGGTTTATAAAAGTCTTAAGTCACCTACAGTGGCTCACGGCTTATTTCAACCAGACCCAATCTAAAACTTTAAAAACCTATAAAATGTGAACCAAAGAGATAATCAACAAAATTTAAACGCACGATAGTTCGTTTATGTTTTAAAATATTATTTGCTTAATTCACGCATTTTTAAATAATTTCTTTATATATTTTTTAAATATATAACGAAAAAAACACCAAATTATGAGGTCACAGCTTATTTCAACAAAAAAAAACTGCAGTTTCAAATTTGTATAACACTATTTAAAAGATGTTTGAAATTGTAAAGATGTGCTTGTTTTGTATAAATTTCCTGATCAATCCGACTTGTATATATGTACTAACCTGTAATAGAGATATTAAGAGGTCAGAAGTAGTTCGATGCCGGACGACGCTCTTGGCTCTCTCCTTCATCTCCTCCTGCCCAACGCTGCTTAAGCCCCACACAACTGTCCACATTAATTAGCTATTTCACGTAATGTATATTTGTTAAACAATTATAATTACAGTTACACTTTCTGTTCGGCTATTTTGGTGTTCAAAAAGGTTTGACAATTTACCATTTAGGGTTTAGTGGGCGCTTTTTTACATTCATTGTTTGCTTGCTTGCTGGCTTCGTTGTCTAAGCTATTCAATTTTCCTCTTTATAATATATATTTAATTAATTATTAAAATGTTTAAACCTCTTCTTTTTCATGTTTTTAAGACATCAGCAGCATCGTCAGCTGCGGAGGCACGACGGTTCGTTCAGTTTGTTTATTTGTTATTTTTGAGCTTTTGCAAGGCGATAGGTTGCATGTTGCATGTGGCATGTGGCATGTTGCTTCTTCAGGTATTTTGCTGTTTTGCTTCTGCTTTTGGTTTTCACTTAAAAATTAATAATTACGCATTGCTTCCAACTCGATGCTCCTATAGATTTTCATTTGATTTCCTTAGATTTTGTTTTCCTTTTTGTTATTATTTTTAGAAGGGGGAGAGAGAGGGGAAGGTAGGGAGGACACACACGCACATGTACGAAATGCATGCTTTTAGAAGAAGACGCCGGCAATTTACATGGGGTACTACGGGCACAACCAACCCTACTGCGCCGGTTGCTGGTTGTCGGGCAGGTCCAGTATCCTGGCCACGAACTCGGAGATGTCCGTGTTGCGCTGCAGATGATCCACAATGAAGCTGTGCCGCAGCAGCTGCTCGTAGTTGGGCCTCGCCGTGTACTCCTTTTGCAGGCTAACGGCTATGTAGTCCTCAAACTCCGGCGAGAAAGTGCCGGGCGTCAAGCGTGGCGGATCATCTTCGACCACCTGAGGGGAGGAATTCAGATTAGTCTTTAATTGCAGCAATCGAATTTCCCAGGAGCGCCTGATCTAATGTAAGTTGCTCTATAGCAGTCCTTAGAACTGGATTTAACAGCGCTGTTTGCAGCCTTTCGGAGAAGATTTTCAGAAACTAACTACTTAGGGTTATGGGACCTTAGTTAACAGGCTTTTCTGCTCTTAAATATTCCTAAATATAACAGGGAAAACCTGCCCACCTGTCGCAGCTGCTCGAAGGGCGTCCGCCAGTTATCGTATGGATACCGGCCCGTGGCCATTTCAATCATGCTAATGCCCAGCGACCACACATCCGAGCGGATGTCATATTGCGCCGGATTGCCCTGCGGATCGATGCGTTCCGGGGCCATGTACGGCTTGCAGCCGGCATCTATGGTCTTGGCAATGGAGTCCACGAGGTAGCCTTGACGAGAGGAAAAGAGAGGGAGAGCGAGCGAGATGAGCTCAGGAAAACCATAGAAGAGAGAGAAAGAGAGCGCGCGACGTCTCACCTGAGATGCCAAAGTCACAGATTTTGACCTGGCCGGCGCGATTGATCAGTATGTTGGAGGGCTTGACATCCCGATGGATCACCTTCAGCTGGGCGTGCAGATAGTGCAGGGCACTCACCACGCTCATGGCAATCTGGGCGGCAGAAAGACATCGATATACGATTGAAATAGAGCGAAGCTATGCTAGTTACCTTGCCCAGGACACTCTCCTCCATGGGCAAATTGTTGCGGAAGACCTTCGGATAGAACTTGTCCAAACTCGTGCTCATCACCTCCATGCAGATCCAGACATCGCCCTCGCGATACATCGCCCCATAGAAGTGGACGGTGTAGGGGCAGTCGCTGGAACGCATCGATATGTCCAAGTCCATGACGAGGCGGTGCTGTTCCCGTATATTGACGGTCATGGGTATCCGCTTCACCGCCAACACTGTGTCAGTTTGCCGGTGCCGCATTTTCTCTACAATCCCATAGGCGCCGCGGCCCAAATCGCAGATCTTCTCCAGGCTATCGGCATCGATGTCGAAGGTCTGATCGCCAATTTGGATGGTGGCGCGCGAATCCAGGTTGCGCGGCGGAACGCTGTGAAGGCAAAGCAAAGCAGCAGCAGCAATGAGAGGAGGAGAAGAGAGGGAGAGGAGGGATGGGGATGGATGTAAGGTAGGTAACTTACATTGCCTGCTCTGGTTCTTTGGAGATGGAAATGGGCTGTGGCCGCGGACGTTTGGACATGGCGGCTGGCGTGGGTATGATCTGTACTCGGCACTAATCTGCTCTACTCCTCGCTCCACGCTCCTCGGGTGGTTGTGTTGTGTGTGGCGCCGATTCTGTGGATGGCGGAACTTAATTCAGCTATTTTTACCACATTTGGTATCAAATAAGAGCCGCCGTCGGTGGCGCGTGTTTTCTGTTCCTTCGCTTTGCGCACCTTTCGCACTATTCGCCGTTCGCGTTTTCCGTTTTGGCCGCTTCGCGTTCTGTTCGCTTTTCACGCTTTTCTCGCTTTTTCCACCAAAGAACGTTCCTCGCAATGAAAAATTGTTGATAATATATCAAAATATCAATATATCGATATTTTTTTCTAAAGGTGATATATTTATATCAGGATTTTTGTTAGCCCGAATATTGAAATAGCGATATTTTTATAGCCTGGCAGAGTTTTATAATTCTAATCAGAAGTCTGCAACGCAGTGAGGGAGACGTTTCCTACCGCGTAAAGTATATACATTCTTAATCAGCATCAACAGCTGAGTTGATATAGCCGTGGTTAGTAGAATAGAACATTTTTTAAATTGTTCACTGGCGCTTTCTCTAACTCTCAAATTATCGATACAACCAATATAGTGCAAGTACAATTTAAATCACAATTATAAAGTCTTAAGATGAGATCAATCGATTAAAGAAGATAAAACCAATTCTTCGTTTACTTATTCTCACTGTCTCTTGTTAACTTTAGATCTATTTCTCTATTTATCTCTCTCCCCCTCTTGTCTCACTAACCACCTCTATTTCACTCTCGCGCTCTTTCTCTATCGAACTCTCTCTCTCTCTCTCTTTCTGTGTGTGTGTTTTTCTCACTCGATCTATCTCTTTCGCTCAATTGAACCGACTCCGCGCAGCAGACTCAGTCTGTCCTCGGAAAGTTTTTCTAAATCTCACTCTCTTTCTCCCTCTCGATATATCTCAATCTCTATCCATCTCTCGCATCTATAAATTGAGGCGACTCGCCGCAGCAGCCTAAGTCTTTCCTCGGCAACTTGTTCTCAATCACGCGCTCTTTCTCCATCTCTCTCTCTCTATCTCTCTCTCGATCAATCTCTCTATCTCACTTTCTTAATCAATCACTCTATCTCTCTCTCTCTCTCGATCAATCTCTCTATCTCAATCTCTCGATCAATCTCTCTATCTCTCCA
>JAEIHY010005890.1:0-48920 GCA_018904565.1 Drosophila tsacasi
TATATATTTTATTTTTTGAAAATCCAGGACCAAGGACGAACAGCAGGGAACAGCTGCCAGTCAGGGGCTGTGAGGGGCAGGCAAGAAAACTGACAGACAGCCAGACTGACACAAGAACCGACCGCAATCATAAAAAAATCAGCAGCAGCCAAGCGACAAAATGCATTTGAACAAGTTTTTACGACCTGCCGGGAGGAGGGAGTTTAAGAATTGCAATAAAATATTTTTGCAACAATTTAGATGCCACAGTTTCCTCTCGGCGGCATTAGCTTCGGACATGCAGTTAGCTTGTCTTTATAGCTCGGCCCCATTAAGCGCCATTAATGGCAACCTGCCCCGCCCACATACCCGCAGGCGGATGGTCAGTGATTTCCTTTCATAGAAGGATATATCGTACATTGTGTGTTGGCAGTGCAACAGCGGCGGTCGTAAAATAAAATGGCTAAAGGAAAACTGCATCTTGGCCAATTAGTTTTTACCTTGAGAAAGGAAAGGAAATGCCGCTCTTTTCGAATTTGTAAAGGTAAGGTGGCTAAGGAGTAACCCGAATTAAGTAAAATAAATCAAAAAAGGTTTTTTAAAAAATTCTACAGGAACCTTACAATTTACAATATTATTTAACCAAGGTTATAAAAACATGTTTAAGCCACAACAAATATAATACTTCATAGAGCTACTTATGTGCAAAGATCATATTTAAAGTAAATACAAGTTCGGGAAATAAAAGTTGTTACATTATTATTAACTTAAAGCTCTTTTGCTTGAGAGCGTAAAAATGTATTTCCAGCCATGTGCCATTGTTTATTTTTCTTTTGCTATTTAATATCGTTAAAATTCATTCAAGTGCGAAACTTGACGATAAACTTGGCCGCACCAGGGAGAAACGAATCGAATAATGGCGGGGTGGGAAAAACTGTTAAGGAAAGCTCGAGAAAAATATGGCGTCTTTGATTTTGACATTGTGCCACATCACGTAGTGCATATATATACATATATATAAATATGTTTGGATGGCGGAACGCCTGAGCAAGCGAAAATAGCGCATAAATTTATGACACTCGAAATGGAGACAGGGGCGTGGCGTGTGGCATGTGGCATTTGTGCAGCTAAGCGTGGCAGCATTTCGGGTCGAAAAACGTGTATATATCGAACACTATTTATTTGGCAGGGACACACACTTTCCATGGGCTAAATAAGTGATAAAGTTGACTTTGATTTCGCCACTCGTTCACTCCGCTCGAGTGCAGTTAACCCGAATTGCTTCAATGTCAGCTTTTATGGGCGCACAAAGGACCCGGGATCCTGGGGGTTCCTCCCAAGGATTCATCCGCAGCTGTCCAAACATTGCACACACAGTTTGCCATCAAATTCGTTGAAAGCCAGTGTCAGTGTGTGTGGGAAGGCTGAAAGGCTGAAAGGCTCAATGGGATGTCTTCCATTTGATTCCGGGCTAGTTCTTGGGAGAGACAGGAATGCAATAAAATTGGTGTTAGATAAATAGATAAAGTATTTCAAGGGCTGTGCTTCCTTCCTTCTTCCTTCCCCCCTCCTAAGCCGATAAGGGCCTTGGGATAAAAGCTTTCCAAATTGGGTTAACTTTTGAGTTTTATTGCGAAATATTTTGTAGGCCACTTGCTCAATAAATTATATATGTATATATTTTTCGCTTATGGCGCTCTTTAAATTCCACACATCCCGGCAATGTGCTTAATAAAAGCTCATAAAATTTCATTTATCTGAGCCAGAGGAGAACTCAAAGTCCCTCCTGGCATGCGGAAAAATCTGCGTCAAAAATATATGAGGCAACATGAAATTTTCATAACTTAAACATCAGCATTCAATATATATTGCGTACACCTACACAGCGCACAGCAGCAGCCGCGCAGCACACAAACACACAGCAGGATCTGCATATTGAAAAATTTAATTTTTATAAAATACAGTCAAGGAAGAAATTGCTGAGAGGATTAAATTAAAAAATCTGCATGTATTTATTGTATTTCGGCCAGGCCATATATGCAATTACGCAGAAAAATTAAAGGGGAAACAAATAATATTAATGCGAGTTCAATAAATAAAAGACAGCGAATTTGCGGGGCTTAAAACTTCACTTTTGAATCACCATTACAGTCTTAAGTTCTGATTACACAATTACTCGACAATTAATTGACTTGGCACAAAGATTCCATTACATGTAAATACATATCCTGGGTTATTTCCATTGCAATACCACTGAAAAGTCCTCGAAAGGTAATCATTTCCCTGCTGTGACCCACAAAAAAAAATGTGTATTCATAAAAAGGCCAAAGGAATATGCGCTGCTCATCTGGCAAATGTAAGGCCCTTAAGCGAGGCATAAATATTAATAATAAGGATGCTGGAAATGATTTGCATTTAATGTCGGTCTTGCTGCAGGATTTTGCACAAGTTTTAATTAAAATGTCGTCACATGGAAACCCAAATACAACTGAGTAGGCAATTAGCAATGTTTTGCCATAAATTTAATTCAAAATTGGTCCCAAACATTTGCTAATTTCAACGGCGGAAGGACTGCGAGAGCAAAGGGTTGCCAACTTATCACACACACACGCCATGTGCGCCCAAAATGCAATGAGAGTTGTCAACCTGCAGGAGCAAATGTGCATAATTCTTGCACACAGATAATTCCCAAGTCAAGGCAACAGAATTATAAACCGAAACACAAACACAACAACGCTGGGGACAAGGGAAAGTTGTCCTGTGTTGTCCTTCTCAGGATAGGATTCCTAAGTAAATTGATAAACAGACGCACTTGGGTCGAGAAACTGTGAGGAAATTTTACATAGTGTTTAATGTTTTGAAGATTCTCTTAAGAATTAGCTCTATTAAATTAAAACGTATAATTTTTGTTTATTAGTTTTGTTTCATATAAAGTAGTAGTATAATTTAGGTAAATTTACCTTTAAGCATTCCATTCAACTGCATACTAAATTCCTACTGCAATTTCATGATATCTGCAAAGCACTCTTACACAAATAAATAAATCAAGGTGCTCAAACATATTTGATCCTTATTTCTCGCTCTGCACACTTAGCAAGTTGTATATATGGGCTGTTAAGAGGCAAAAGTTTGTCGCATCCTTGGCACAGCTGCCGCCTCAGATTTGTGTGTGGTCCTCAGGTTTGTCCTGTGGTCCGATGGCCTCTGCATTTATTTAATTAAAGAGCACTGGCTTTGTTGTCTGTTGTTATTGGTGCAATTATAAATGATATATGTAATTTACTAGCTGCCTGACATCTCGGCTCTCTGATATGTCTCATTGTCAGTGACTTTGTTTGGACTTTCCCGGGCCATTGTTCTTCGAGCAGTTTTCCCCGCTCTGTGTATTTGCCATATTAAATCATCTCAACTCACGCGGAATGAGGTTATTTTGTGTGGCAATTTGAAATTCATTCGGAGGAGAATTCATTCGAAGCAATTCCGGCAGCCACAATAGGTGTTGTTCAGCATTACCAGCGGTAATAATAGTTAATTATGCGACTGAGTACCCGAGACACACGAGGAACAAGAGGTTTAAATGGGCTGAAAATAATATGCCGCTCGAATTCATTTGCCATCGCATTACCTCCAGCTCGAACTTAGGTCCTGTGATCAAATGGAAAATCCATGAATATCAAATAAATTACATCATCGCACATGCAAATAAAAATCAAATGGAAAACCAAAATATCCCGGGCTGCTTAATATGCGAAACGCGTTTCCCACGCACATACATGGAGGAAAACGAGGGTAGGCTCTTAAATAAAAGGCAAACAAAATGTTTGTCGCCTCAATAAGAGGCGTCAAATTGTTGCTCTGTCTGGTGAAAAAGTTTTCCTCATTGTGTCTAGTACGTGATAATTGAGCAGGCAAAGCGAAGTACCAACTCTCTCCTAGTCTCAAATTGAAAATGAGAAATTTAACCGAGTGAAATGGTGTTTTCTCCAACTCATACTCATATTCTTCTCCAACCTCCTCCGACAGTCACCAAATTCATACGCATTGGCATCGCCGATAAAAACGATAATCCGCCCTATTTCGACAAATCGCTGTACGAGGCCGAAGTGGATGAGAACGAGGACATTCAGCACACAGTGCTCACTGTAACCGCCAAGGATCACGACGAGTGTAAGTATAAATATGCCCAGAAATTCCGCAATTATTATCTTACACACACATTTTTCCCTCTCTTCTTTCTCTTTTTCCTGCATTTTTTTCCCAAATATTCTTTTTGTGGTCGTCCTGCCTCACAGCCTCACGTATCCGCTATGAAATTACAAGCGGCAACATTGGCGGCGCTTTTGCGGTTAAAAATATGACGGGTGCCATTTATGTAGCTGGCGCTTTAGATTACGAAACTCGACGCAGGGTAAGTAAAAAAAAAAACAAAAACCGAGAAAAAAACGGTACAGAAAGAAAACCGCGTACACAAAAAATGAAAAATGCAAAGTGGAAACCCGTAGAGGAGTCCTCTGTAATCGACAAACGTTCTTTCACAGCTCGGATATATTTATGACATAAGCGTTGCGGGCTTAGTCAACTGTGAGATTTGTTTATGTCATTGGAAAGCTGAGAATACATAAGGGACAACAGGGATAATAATCTTGGGAACTCCAGGAAAAAATTATAGAATTTTTCAAGCTTTTAAAGCTAGCAGCTTCCCTTCTTCATCTTGGCCAACTATAAAATTCATTAAGAAACTCGCTGGCAGGTTTCCGTCTCCTTTGAATTTCAATCTACACGCTCCGCGGGGCTACTTAAATATTTAAAAGTTCAAACAAGTTTCTGAACATGCTCTGCGGTCAAGAAGTCAAATACCGAAGGCAGAAGAATGGATAGAAATAGAAATCTGGCGAACCATTAATTGAATTGCAATTCGAACAATTCGAACAATAAAGTCGTGCCTTTCTCGTGACTTTAATTGAAATGCGGCTGCGAAAACTTTACGCCAAGGCCTATGCAAATAGTTCGTGTAATTTAGAATTTGTAATAAAAGCAGAAAGTCAGTCATGGTTAGGAGTGTAGAAGGAAGCCAGGATATGGCTTTGAAATAACAGCAGGAGCAGCTAATTAATGATTGAACTACCTAAAAATTATATTTAATATTTGAAGATTAAATAAACGAATAGAAAGAAGTAGGTGCCTGGGGAAGTGTATACAAAATGGATAGATGTTAATGTGTATTTTATTTGACAACTCCCAATTCCCCCGTTCAGTATGAGCTGCGCTTGGCCGCCTCCGATAACTTGAAGGAGAACTACACCACTGTGATTATCCATGTCAAGGATGTGAATGATAATCCCCCCGTGTTCGAGCGACCCACTTATCGCACCCAGATCACCGAGGAGGACGATCGCAATTTGCCCAAACGCGTCTTGCAGGTCAATGAATGAAAATGAAAATGAAAATGGATAGAAAACTTAGTTCACAACTTTTGATTTGTTCTGTTTTTTTCTCTGGTAGAGTTTTCATTGCGCTGTTATTGTTTGTATATGAGGCACAAAGTCGAATCAACGTTTTATGTTTCCCTAGATTTTATTGCATGTGATGAGTTTTTGTTTTGAAGTTTTCCCCCTAAAAACTCTGCCTGAGCCACAGCATTTTATTGCACAACGAGCCCACAAACACAAATAGAATTTCAGAGCGAACTATTTATCGGACTCTCCCATGATTTCGGAATTTATCTTTTGGATTTTATTTCCCCTTCGGGTGCCCTGAGCATTTCTATGGCAAATATTTATATTTATTTCAATTGCCACAGAGTGTTGCCATTTTTTTCCTGTCTTCTCTGCCACTCAATAAATTGTTGACATATTAAAGGCATTTACTGCCGTGCAATATTAATGGACTCTGCAATCCCTATTTTTTGTATGTGCTACACTTTTTCTGAGAATACTTACAATCAAAAAATGCAATGCCATACATGTTTTTAAGTATAGCGAATATAACATAAATATTTAAAGCCATTTGCATGCCTCATTCCCCGCTTTCGTTTGATTTAAGGCTGATGAAAAAAGTATGACGAAAAGTAATTGAACAATTAAAAAATGCTGTCAAATGTTGTAAAATGCGGGCTCGAAAAAATTTAAAATTTATTTACAGAGTACACAGAGTCGTCGTGTGTAATTGGCAAAGCATTTAAATTGCGGTTGCTGGAACAGTTTATAGTAATAATATTGATTTATCATTAAGCACGCCTCGTCGGGAACTGTAAAAACGCATTTTAATCAGACTTGGGTGACTTGGAAATATGTCGATTATCATGATTAAAATTACTATGCAGCTTGTAATGCATAATTGAATAAGTCGATTAAATTATTGCATTTTAATGAGTAAACAGCGTGCGATTGAATATGGAAAATGCAAATTCAGCTGCCGAGTTAAGGCCTATGGAGATAGTTCAGTAAAGTAATATATAGATAATAGAGACCATCTTGGACATCTGTAAATTATTATGCCAGCTTACATTTTTTCGTTTCGTTTTTCGCAAAACCTATAGTTTTACGTTACCCTTTCAGTAATTTATGAGCATTTAAAATTTATTGTTTAATTTTGTTGTTTTTCACTCTCTTTGTTTTCTCCCCCAAACCCACCCACCAAACCAAATTTTGCGTTGGCCATATATTTTATTTAATGTTTGCATAAAGTACGAACTGAAATTGGTTGCCTCGGACAGTTTGAATGAAAATCAAACAACAATCGTCATAAATGTGCGCGACGTCAACGATCTGCCGCCGCAGTTCCCGCAGACGTCCTACGAGCGAACCTTCGACGAGGGAATGACCGACACGCCCTTTACCATCATGCAGGTCGCTATGGCTATATTATTTACCACATCCCAGTCCTGTACATAATACCATATGGCATACGGCATATAGCTACATATATAACGAGCAAACAAAAAGCAGCTCCCTCTCTCTCGTTAACAATTTATTTAACCCAACAACCGAGCGACACAAAATCTCATTCAATTTCATTTCACATGTAAAGTTTGTGTGTAAAGCAGCCGTAACAAAACGTAAACATAATGAATAATCGGTGCAAGGTGTAATGTTCGAATATATATTTAACCGCAGTAATTGTGTAAATTAAAAGGAGAGCTCATATGTGTCCTCTAATAATGTTGTGTAACTCGATTATGTTGCAGGAGAGCATTGATGATTTTACTAACAACCAAATAGTGAAATATTGTATTTCCCTTTAGCCAGTTCAATCTCTGAAATTTCAATACAAACAATATCCCTGAGGCCCTTAATTGTGCAGACCTTTCACACACATCGTTCAATTTTTCCATTAGCACTGCTCTGTTGTTTGCTACCAAAAGCTGCTAATTAAATTCAATATGCTCTTTAAGTATTAATGCCACACATTTGCACGATTAAGCCCGATCCGCCGCCGCCCAGATTTTCTGCTGTGGTTTATTGTGTTTTTCACTTGTGGCTAACTGGCCCCCAACTAATTTAATTAAAACGTGAACGTGGACGAAGCTCAAGGCTAACAAAGGGAATTAAATGCAATCTGTCAGCACTCAAGCCTTGTTGTTATTTACATTTTACTAACCGTTGGCAAATATTATTTTATTTACCACTGATTCTGTGTTTTCACTCAATTCTAACGAAAATATTTTTTCAATGACCAATACCCGTCAGTGTTTTGGTGAATAAATCATAATCCATCGGAAAAAGAATGTTTGGTTTTCTATTAAACACAAAAAAATTGTAAAAAGCCAAATTGTAATTAAACAGAATAAACACCACTGACTATTATTATTGGAAATGTGAAAAAGTGTGCTTAATAAATATACTGGCATGAACTAACAGAAGTATGGAATAGTTTTTTATATTTACATTTACTTATTAGTTATTGCTCTTTGTCTTTGCATGGCATGTTTGCTTTTTTTACTCTACGATTTAATGCTGCTTTTTTGTTCGTTTACTTAATTTGATTTTTACTGTTTTTTATTTTTTTACTGAAATACCCGACCGTAAATAATAAATATCTGTATTTATTCGCCGCTGTGGATGAACAGGTTACGGCCACAGATGGCGACAAGGACCGTCCCCAGAACATCGTGTACTTCCTCACGGGCCAAGGCATTGATCCAGATAATCCGGCCAATAGCAAGTTCGACATCAACCGCACCACCGGCGAAATATTTGTATTAAAGGTAAGTCATAGTCGCAAACAATGCCACAATTTAAGCATTAACAAATTGCCAATGGGCGTGCGCCCGTGCAAAAAAAAAAAAAAACACTCTTGTGTTCGTAAATAAATAAATGAAATGCGGTATTTTAAAACCAAGGCCGCAGCTGGACAGAAACTGAAAATAATGGCGAATTTTCGAAATATGCTCTCGCTGATTAAGCCCCATCAATGTGCACTTAAGCCCGCCGCGAATCAATCCCGATCCCGACAAAATGCCAACGTGCGAAACAGCCTACGTGCTCATTATTTAACATTTAAATGGCAGTTGACGGACAGGGGGCCGGAAGGCCCGCACTGTGCAGCTATTAAATAAAATTGTATAAATGAGAAGCGGTAAAGGAATTTTCACCGGCGAAAAGTGACTGATTGCCCTCAAGGTCCTGTGATTTCATTCGAACTTAAAATCATAGGAAATGCAAATAAATGCTTGTTTGCTTTTATTGCAGACATATTTAAGCTTTCCATTAAATTTAAATATGTATCCACCACTACGTCGATTCAAGAGTAAATTAAAACTAATTACAAAATCACAATTGAAAATCCCCTGCCGCATGCTGGTCGAAATTTTCACTTAACTCTCTCTATCTCACCAACAACGAAAAATGTGTGTAGCCCCGAAAACTCCAAAGCCAAATTAAATGAAATTCCCATGCGTCCAGCTCAAATAAAAATAATATGTGTGTGCCTGCACTCCTATGGAGGAAAAAACATTTCGAGCCGCACAATTTAGCCATTTTTAGTCCATAGACTATCCTCTCTCTTCCCACGAATAAAAATATATTTTCCGGCTTTCCACTTAAAATGGGGCGTTGGTGGGATGAGGACTTGATAAGGGATAACAAACAGCTGTACCGTTTTTATTTATTATTATTTTTCGCTGCTGTTGTTGTTGTCGGAGGAGGAACCACGGACCGTGACCCACTCACAACTAATCCCTTAAATTGAATATGTCATAACAATGTTGGCAAATTTGTCATGCAAATTAAAGCGATGACTACGCAGGGGTTGTGTGTACTATACATATTTTTCTTTTATTCCCTACATTAAGGGGTATTTTTGGGGGTATTTCGGGAAATGATGAGTTCATTTTTGGGTAACAAAAATAAGTGGGGAAGTATTGTATTTGAATTTTACAGAAAAATAATATTCGAAGACATAGGAAAAGAGGAAACAATAATGTTTAAAAAACACTGAATAAAATTAGTTTAAAAATGTATATTTCAAAAAGAAAGGGAGCAAAAAACGGAGGAAAAATACGAGACTCCAGAATTATCTTAAATTTTACCGCGACTAGAATTTAATTTATTTGCTAGATACTAACAGTAAAATATAGTTAAAGGTATTACAGAGTGACACTTTGGTTTACTGGGCAACCTAAGGTGTAATCCATCACTCCCCATAATTCCATTCACGATTCCTTCTTTGTTGTTGTCGCCTCGTACACGATTTTTTACGACAAACCCAATGTCAGCGCCATGAAAAGCTCCTCTTGTTGTCAGTCTGCTGGGGCTGTCACATGTCTGCGAGGGTTAAGGGGCGCCGGCGGGCACCTAACAAGGGTTTGGTTTGGTTTGGTTTGGGGGCATTATCCAAGGGTTGTGCCAGCAGCCGCCAACAGATACAAAGTACTGATTAAAATCGTTTTTCTCTTTCTCTTTTTTTTTGCGCTTTTTATTATTTGCATACGTGTGGGGTTAAGGAAAGGCGGGGGTGGGTGTTAAGGGTGCCCAGGTGGGAGCAACACATCACTCAGGCTGCTGCGGTGAATGCATATCAAAGTCACAATCAACATCAGGGACAGGCTTCGGGTTGGGGCTTCCCCTTTTCTATGGAAACAGGATAATTTCATGGGTTAAAGAGGCACGAGGCTTATTCCTGCCCCACCACCACCATCAACAACAATGTTTTTTCCTCCCCCTTCCCAGATGTTAATCGGTTTTGCGTTTATGACAGCTAAAATTACACAATGCCCTCGTGTGCATATTAACCCATAACAACAGCGTTTTACACTCAAGACCACACTCACACTCCTATTTTTCTTGCTTTTTTCAACTTTATAGCCGCTGGATCGCGATCAACCGAACGGCCGGCCCCAGTGGCGCTTCACTGTCTTTGCCCAGGACGAGGGCGGCGAGGGCCTCGTGGGATATGCCGACGTCCAGGTCAATCTGAAGGACATCAACGATAATGCCCCCATTTTCCCGCAGGGCGTGTACTTTGGCAACGTGACGGAGAACGGCACCGCCGGCATGGTTGTGATGACCATGACCGCCGTGGATTATGACGATCCCAACGAGGGCTCCAACGCCCGCCTGGTGTACTCCATTGAAAAGAATGTGATTGAGGAGGAGACGGGATCCCCGATTTTCGAAATTGAACCCGACACGGGTGTGATAAAGACCGCCGTCTGCTGCTTGGATCGCGAGAGGACACCAGATTATTCCATACAAGTCGTGGCGATGGATGGCGGGGGGTTAAAGGGGACGGGGACGGCCTCGATAAGGGTCAAGGATATCAACGATATGCCGCCGCAGTTCACGAAGGACGAATGGTTCACGGAAGTGGACGAAACGGATGGCACTGCCCTGCCGGAAATGCCAATTTTAACGGTAACGGTTCACGACGAGGACGAAACGAACAAGTTCCAGTACAAGGTCATCGATAACAGCGGCTATGGCGCCGATAAGTTCACCATGGTGCGAAATAACGACGGCACTGGCTCCCTGAAAATCGTCCAGCCCCTGGACTACGAGGATCAGCTGCAGAGCAACGGCTTCCGGTTCCGCATTCAAGTCAACGACAAGGGCGAGGACAACGACAATGACAAGTACCATGTGGCCTACTCCTGGGTTGTGGTTAAACTGAGGGACATCAATGACAACAAACCACACTTCGAGCGGGCCAATGTGGAGGTGTCCGTGTTTGAGGACACCAAGGTGGGCACTGAACTGGAAAAGTTCAAGGCCACCGATCCGGATCAGGGAGGCAAGAGCAAGGTTTCCTACTCCATCGACCGCTCCTCGGATCGCCAGCGTCAGTTTGCCATCAATCAGAACGGATCGGTGACCATTCAGCGCTCCCTGGACCGCGAAGTTGTGCCCCGTCATCAGGTCAAGATTCTGGCCATTGACGACGGCTCTCCACCGAAGACGGCCACTGCCACGCTCACTGTTATTGTGCAGGACATCAACGACAATGCGCCCAAGTTCCTCAAGGACTACCGGCCCGTGCTGCCGGAACATGTGCCGCCACGCAAAGTGGTCGAGATTCTGGCCACCGACGATGATGATCGCTCCAAGAGCAATGGCCCGCCCTTCCAGTTCCGCTTGGATCCCAGCGCCGACGATATTATCCGGGCTTCCTTCAAGGTGGAACAGGATCAAAGTGAGTAGAATTTCCATATAGTTATTTTCTTGGGGCTTAATAATAAGTGTTAATTGGGGATTAAGGGGAAAGAAATCAAGGAACATTTCGTATATTTAAAGTCGTAAACTCTGTCATTATTATTCCTTTTTGTTCACATAGTGGATACAAGAAGCAATCAAGATAATTTGTTTAAAATGCCAGAAGTTAAAATAGTTATCAGTTTTAGTTTTAGTTTAACAACCGAATACTTTTGCATATTTCATTTAAAAATTGTTATTCAATGCTAATTTAATCACTGCTTAGAAACTTTCGACTATCTGGTTTCCATACACGAACCAATTACTTGCAAATTGCTGCACATACTCAACCCGAAGAGGTTATAGGGATCGAAAAATAGTTGCCAGCTGACCGAAAACTTTGCTGGAATGGAAAAGTTTGCCCCATATTTGGGTCAAAGCTTAAACAATGCACCGGCAGCGTAACATTTTCATTCTTGCAACCCTTTCTGGCCTTGTATCGAAATTTTCTTTGCCAACTATCGAGGGTTGAGAGGGTCGCCAGTGTCGCCAACAATAGCATAAAAATGCAATTACCTCGCTCCCTGAAAAACAAAAAAAATAAAGAAAGAGAGTAGAGGATACCCCGAAATGAATAGCCAGGAATCTTTGGCCATAGAACGGAAACAGCAGACCGCATCGCACATGAAAATTTAAATAATAAAAGCAAGGCACAGATACGCACACACTCGTCGCCCACCTGGGCGATGAAAATAAAATGGCAAATGCACAAGTTTTCAATTAAATTACCCCCAGCCACGGGGAGTCTGCCGCAAAATCCCCACAACACACACCCGTTTCTATGCATCGCAGTACCCTTCGCATTTTTCGGGTGAGGAAAAGCCAAGAAAAGAAGTGGAAAAAGTGCCCGGCCAGCAGCAGCAGCAGTCACAACTTGTGTGGGTGGCAATCCAATTTTGATGCCCCAGCTGGGAAATGGGAGAGAGAGGCTACAAGTTGGGGCGAAATTTTCGTAGCCAGTGACTTTATGCAAACGTTGGGGGGCAGAGCAGGCTTTTCCAGACTCGTATTTGCATACAATTTGCCTAAAAACACACCATGGAGTGTCTTTAAAAATACATTTCAAATGTGCGTTCGCTCCGCTCCCGGGAGTTCCTGCTCCCTGGGGCAGTTGTAGTTTCCATTCCAGTCCAGACTTAACACTTGTTGGCTCAAAGGCGTAATTACAACAAATGGGCCATGGCGAGAGTTGCATCTGCAATCAGGTGGAAAACGTGCTGGCTAATAAAAGAGCTTAGTTCCCTCGGTTGGTTAGATGTCGGGGCTTACGGCTAACTGGCAAATGCCTTTGAAGCACCTACCAGCAAGTGGATTTGGGCAGGACTTTTGGCAGTTACTCGCCCGACAATTTGTAGTAGTTATTCACCTGTAGGCAGATGTTACATTTTCGAGGATATCCAGAAGTGGCTTTTTGAACCGAGAAGTTTTCTTTATGTTAAATCAAAGCTAACTAACAAGTAATCAGATCATTATACATAATATATGTTGTTAAATCTTGTTTTAATTTCCCGTTTCTTAACTCCCTTTTCCTACCTTTTCACAGAGGGTGCCAACGGTGACGGCATGGCTGTTATTTCCTCTCTCCGCTCCTTCGATCGCGAGCAACAAAAGGAGTATATGATCCCCATTGTGATCAAGGACCATGGCTCACCGGCAATGACAGGCACCAGTACTCTGACTGTGATCATTGGCGATGTCAATGACAATAAAATGCAGCCTGGTTCCAAGGACATCTTCGTTTACAACTACCAAGGACAATCGCCAGATACGCCAATTGGTCGCGTGTATGTCTACGATTTGGACGATTGGGATCTGCCCGACAAGAAGTTCTACTGGGAGGCCATGGAGCATCCCAGGTTCAAGTTGGACGAAGACTCCGGCATGGTCACCATGCGCGCAGGAACTCGCGAGGGGCGTTACCACCTCAGGTTCAAGGTCTACGATCGCAAGCACACCCAAACCGATATTCCGGCAAATGTCACAGTCACGGTGAGGGAAATCCCCCACGAAGCGGTTATTAACTCGGGATCCGTCCGGCTGTCGGGAATTTCCGATGAGGACTTCATTCGCGTGTGGAACTACAGGACGCAGAGCATGAGTCGCTCGAAGATGGATCGTTTTAGGGACAAGCTGGCCGATTTACTCAACACCGAACGGGAGAATGTGGATATATTCAGTGTGCAGCTGAAGAGGAGACATCCCCCGCTCACAGATGTCCGATTCTCCGCCCACGGTTCGCCCTACTACAAGCCCGTGAGGCTCAACGGCATTGTCCTGATGCATCGCGAGGAGATCGAGAAGGATGTGGGCATCAACATCACCATGGTGGGCATCGATGAGTGTCTGTACGAAAACCAGATGTGCGAAGGCAGCTGCACCAATGCCCTGGAAATCAGTCCGCTTCCCTACATGGTCAATGCCAACAAGACTGCCCTGGTGGGCGTGCGAGTGGACACCATTGCCGACTGCACTTGTGGTGCCCGCAACTTCACCAAGGCCGAGTCCTGCAGGACGACGCCATGCCACAACGGTGGGCGTTGCATGGACACCAGATTCGGTCCCCACTGCTCATGTCCCTTGGGTTACACGGGTCCCAGGTGCCAGCAGACAACGCGCAGCTTCCGCGGCAACGGATGGGCCTGGTATCCGCCCCTCGAAATGTGCGACGAGTCCCACTTGAGTCTGGAGTTCATCACTCGAAAGCCCGACGGCTTAATCATCTACAACGGACCTATTGTCCCGCCGGAGCGGGATGAGATGCTTATATCGGACTTCATTGCCCTCGAACTGGAGCGCGGCTACCCGAGGCTTCTCATCGATTTTGGCTCGGGAACTCTGGAGCTGAGAGTGAAGACCAAGAAGACCCTGGACGACGGCGAGTGGCACAGGATCGATCTGTTCTGGGACACCGAAAACATTCGCATGGTTGTAGACTTTTGCAAATCGGCGGAGATTGCCGAAATGGAGGACGGCACACCGCCGGAGTTCGATGATATGTCCTGCCAGGCGAGAGGACAAATCCCGCCGTTCAGTGAGTATCTGAATGTGAATGCTCCGCTGCAGGTGGGCGGACTCTATCGCGAGCAGTTCGATCAGAGCCTCTACTTCTGGCACTACATGCCGACGGCCAAGGGCTTCGATGGATGCATCCGGAACCTGGTCCACAACTCCAAGCTCTACGATCTCGCCCACCCGGGACTCTCCAGGAACAGTGTGGCGGGATGTCCGCAAACCGAGGAGGTTTGTGCCCAAACCGAGACCACAGCTCGCTGCTGGGAGCATGGAAATTGCGTGGGTTCCCTGTCTGAGGCACGCTGCCATTGCCGACCTGGATGGACTGGTCCTGCCTGCAATATCCCCACCATTCCGACCACCTTCAAGGCCCAGAGTTATGTCAAGTATGCCCTCAGCTTCGAGCCGGATCGGTTCAGCACTCAGGTGCAGCTAAGGTTCCGCACGCGGGAGGAGTACGGCGAACTGTTCCGGGTCAGCGACCAGCACAACCGGGAATACGGAATCCTGGAGATCAAGGACGGTCACCTGCACTTCCGCTACAATCTGAACTCGCTGCGCACCGAGGAGAAGGATCTCTGGCTGAACGCCATTATGGTCAACGATGGCCAGTGGCATGTGGTGAGGGTTAATCGTTACGGCTCTGCGGCTACCCTGGAACTGGACGGAGGCGAGGGTCGAAGGTACAACGAAACCTTTGAGTTCGTTGGTCATCAGTGGCTGCTGGTGGACAAACAGGAAGGCGTTTACGCCGGCGGCAAGGCCGAGTACACGGGAGTGAGGACCTTTGAGGTGTACGCCGATTACCAGAAGAGCTGTCTCGATGATATACGGTACGTAAATCGTAATGATATTAACTTATAACGAGGGTTCCCCCTTTCTGCTGAAATTAATTAAATTTAAATTATAATTTTATCTGTAAAATGTAATATTTTCTTTACAGTTTGGAAGGCAAACATCTGCCCCTGCCACCGGCCATGAACGGCACCCAGTGGGGTCAGGCCACCATGGCCAGGAACCTGGAGAAGGGCTGTCCCTCGAACAAACCCTGTTCGAATGTCATCTGCCCTGATCCCTTCGAGTGCGTGGATCTGTGGAATGTCTACGAGTGCACGTAAGTTTTGGCATCCGTAATCAACCTCCCACCTTCCCCGAAACCCTTCCCAAATACATTCTTAGGCCTTAACCCATTGCTTTTCGTTTCTCATCGAACAAAAAGAAAAATTACCAAACGAGAAAAATCAAAACCATTCAAATAAATTGACCATTCGGACTGTACTTGACGAACCCCCCAAAAAAGGGAAAAAGAGTTTATCCATAAGCCATGTGTGGCGATAAGAAAGCCCCGAAAAATCCACAAAGTAAAACCAATACCACATAAAGGGGAACAGGAAAACAAATCACCGGCTTTTGATAAGCAAGCAGAGCTAACATTTGATAGGCTTAATCAATTAAGGGCAGAGGCCCACAAAAAAAAGAGCAGGGGAGAGCTGGGCAAAAAGCCTGTTGACCGTCCGTCAAAGGAGGTCCTGCCGATGAATCGCAGTCACACTCCCACTCACATTCATACACACTGAACAGAGGCACACACACTTCATTCACACACCCGGCACACACACACGAAGTCAGCTAGTGATTGGCACTAAACGTTGCGTGACAAATCAATCGGCTTAGGCTTACGTTTCCGATTTCGCTTTGACTTCGGCCCAAAGTCGATCCCCGGGAGCTGTGATTCGAGATTCGAGCTTCGAGCTTCTGGCTTCGCCTCGAGTTCCCCTGGCAAAGAGCATTTGTCCGGCTTGTAATGGTCTTTGTACATATTCACGCTTTTGTTTCATTACGCAAAACGAACCAGAAATTGTAACTAGCTTGGCACAGGTACTACTTCTATGCTTATCTTTGTTAAACACACACATACTTTTCTAACACAACGTCGTTGGCTTTAAGCTTTTTCCATTTGTAGGAGGAAAATAAATCAGTTAAGGTAAAAGCAGAGCCAAAAGGTATAAAATCCCATTAGCTAATCATTAACTGTTGCCTTGTGAGTCAGCATTACAAGTACTTTAAACTCATTCCGAAAGTAAAGTACTTTCTTAAGATTTTCTCTAATGAAGCCTTGACCTAACGTGGACCTGCCTCGAATCTGTAGACATATATATTATATATCATACAATTGGAACAAGATCCATTCGATATTTGCCTTTTCGTTTAGCCCACTTTTTGGTTGCCATTTTGCTCCCACTATTACTCAAGTAACTTTAACTTAATGATGGTGACTTATCATATAAATAAAATAAATCATAGTTGCGGCGAAGGACGCATTATGTCGCCCGATTCCAAGGGCTGTATGGATCGCAACGAGTGCCTCGATATGCCCTGCATGAACGGTGCCACTTGCATTAACCTCGAGCCCCGCCTGCGGTACCGATGCATATGTCCCGACGGTTTCTGGGGCGAGAACTGTGAGCTGGTGCAGGAGGGTCAGACCTTGAAGCTCAGCATGGGCGCCCTGGCGGCGATACTGGTCTGCCTCCTGATAATTCTGAGTGAGCATCCAACCAGAGAGAGTCCCTCGAAACAAAAATCTTAAATTCCCTCCAAATGTGCAGCAGCAACAACTCATAGTTTTAATCAAGCAATTAGTGCTTTAGCGAATGCCTTAGTGTCCTTAGTGTCTGTGTTGTAACTTTATTCGAACTTTATTAGCTGGTTGCTATCATCCCATCAAATTCGTGCGTTTCATTCGTCAAATTCCCTTTCATTTTCCCCCATCAATCCGACATTTTCAATGGCTCTCAGCCCGTGCACTTTGCTTTTACTTTTTGTCATAACCAATCATATCATCATATTTACCAAATCCAATCATTCGGCATCTAAATCACGGTTCACCGAACTCACTTTTACGAAAACATACTCATATATATATTTGGCACTCGGCTTTCATTGCCGCCCTGTGTCATGTACCACATTCCATTCAAAAGGCATTTCCATATTCATCAACCTATGATTTCATCTCCATGCATATTCAATGTTTGTTTTTGGCACATTTTCCGTTCAGCCTTTCACTCTCTGTACAAGTTTATAATATTATTCAATCTGTGTGTGTAAATATTTTAACTATAATTAAACGAAGGTATGTACCCATATGTAGTGGAATATTTAATTAGTTCTCTGTGTCCTAAATGAAAACTTAAGCTTCTTGTTGGGGATTTTCCCCGGACTATGACTCCGTGATACATGCGTTCCATTTAGTTTTTTTGGCCATACTTTTACCAACTCCCCACACATTTCACAATGCACTCAGCCAAGACAAAGAACAAGACCTGAAATGCCCTTCAGGTAAGTTAACAAATGTGCAGTCAAAGATACAGGTTGCCCGAGAGGAAGAGCAATTGCAGTTGTTAGCTTTGGCATTTCGAGAAATCACGATGCACTAAATCCACCCCAAACCGAGCGAATAAAAAACGGAGAGGAGGAAATACAGACAGGAAGCTCAGACAGCTCAAAGGAGCAGGTTGGAAAGTGGCACTAAGAAGCTGCCAGATCCAGTTTGGGCATTGCCTCGCGAGGATTTACTACGTTTCTGCTCCTGCATTTCCTTTTATTTTCTTTTTTTTTTGGCTCAACTGTTCACGTTAAATACCGGGTATGTGTGTAAACAGCCAGAAAAACGCCAGTCCCTGGCTTACAGACCTGACTCCATTTATAAGCAACCTTTGCTCAACATTTAAAAGTAAAAAATAAGTTGGCGCAGAAATTGTTGTGTACACTTGGACTTAGACGTAATGACCTAAAATATGGCAAACTTCATAGACGAACGGAGAAAAGAAGTGGAAAATTTCAGCTAAAATTATCAAGTACCTCACTCACTCACTCACTCCTGATGATGGGTCTTAACAACGCACTTGGGAGCAATCGAAGGCGGAGCAGGGCAGTCAAAGGGGAAAAGGACGATCTCTGCGATTCAACTGTCCGACTGGCTCTGATTTAGTGTGAAAGTTTTTTCCTGCTTCTGAGGTATTTACTTTATCCTCCTTCTTTTCAAGTTGTTTGCACTTTTTTCGTGCATTCCCGCTGCGAGGATTCAATGGGCATTTGCCAATAACCATCAATATATCAAAAGCGACCTCAGTCTGCTCTTGAAATGTATTCAATTGAATCGGAGTTTTTGATTCTAAAACAGGATAGTTCTTAAATTCAATGAAATAACAGAATATAAAATGAAATATCGAATCCATCTCAATGGCAGCGATCTTAAATCATTGCCATTTCACACCTCAATTTGCAAAGTCAAAAGACAGGGCAAAGTTTTTTTTTATTCCCCAACTCAAGGACGAGGGCGAGTGCGTTACCCAAAACTAATCAAAACAAACTTAAAGGACGAGGGGAAAAAATAGTCATGAAAATGCGACAAAATAAAATGAAAACCAACTTAGCCCAAGAATGCAGCAGGATGAAAAACTTTATTCAATTCCGACCAAGAACAGAAAAAATAGTTGCATAATAATCATAAGAGCAAAAAATGAAAAACAACAAAAATTGTACAAAACAGCACTTAAGATGCGTGCTAGGAAAGAACTCTGTGAAGGGACGTAGAATGTAGAATCCGCAATGCAAATGCTAAAAGTTTGTCACACGACCAAAACCGAAACTAAAAAGTCACAAAGCGTAAAATAATAACTACAATGAAAAATAGAAAACAAAAATGCTAAAGTTGCAACGAACGTTTAAAGGACTTTTTGACAGTTTTTCACACTATAAGGGAATGAGAGAGGATTGCAAAATATTCCATTCTCATAACTATTCAAACGGAGAAAACGAAGCAAGTTAACATAACACTGAGGAAAGACAACGTCTCAAATCAAGAGATACATTTACATATTTTTTTGATTAAGGTTGATTAACAAGTCATAAATACATAATGCTGTTTAATTAATGTTATATATAAATCTTTACTTGATATTTAAAGCTTCATATTAAAAATATTTTCCTCCTTGATTTAAGAAAGCGATTTTCTCAGTGTTAAAAACTTTACAAGAGCAACTCACACATCCCACATTCACCTCCACACACACTTGCATGATGAAAACAAATTTTAAACAAATTCTTTTATTTTTTTCAACACCCAACACACACCCACACACACTCGAACAACCGTACATCTTACATCCACTCAAACGAACAACGCGTACAACCACTCGTATACGTAACGTTACCTTTCGTGGCATTACGTGTACGCCTGTGTGCGGTGTACAGGTGTCCGGCGGGCTACAAAAGCTCCGGCAGCACCTGTGTGAACGACAACGAGTGCCTCCAGTTCCCGTGCCGCAACGGGGGCCGCTGTCGCGATCATCATCCGCCCAAAAAGTACGAGTGCCACTGCCCCATGGGCTTCACCGGCATGCACTGCGAACTGGAGTTATTGGCCTCCGGGGTATTGACGCCGTCGCGTGATTTTATAGTCGCCCTGGCGCTCTGCCTGGGCACTCTGATATGTAAGTATACCGCAGAATTCCCTCACCCGAAATGGTGGTGGTGGTGTGTGCGAGACCAAGGGCGTAACACTTGGGCTTAAGGTTTGAGTACTTGTTTAACAACTTGGTTAAGTAAATTCAATTGCATGGAATTACTACTGTTTTTTTAAATTATATGCTTTATCTTTTAAATATATATAAGTATTAGTTATAAATCAAGCGATTTCAGGGTCAAACAAACGGAATTACTAAGAATATAATACAGATAATTAATTCTCAGTATAAATATTTGTCAATTATCAGTTAAGACAAATCAAGGATTTTACTTATTTAAAGATTATTTATCATGTTGATTTCTATCTCTCTTTAATTTCTTTCTTATATTAGTTTACATTTGCAAGCTTAAAACAATTATCTCTTTAAATCCACTTTAAATTTCCAATTATTCCCCCGTTTAATTACAATTTTCTTATGCCAATTAAAAGTTTAATCAAAGGTCGGTCTATATCTCGCTTAAATATTGATGGCATTGCACGGAAATAAAATTAATTAAGTCTTACAATCAGCCATCTGCAATGACCGGAAACGACGGATCCCGGCAAGCAAACATGTCAAAAGTAATTTCCGCAAATTACATGACGCAACAAAAGTCGTTCCCATAAATTAAAGTTTACCGAATGGTCAGCGGGAAAAATTTTGCATGTCGATAAGGCAGCTATGGCCATGAAAAATCAGTGTACAAATTAAACTTCCCTTTCGCATTGCGAATGCGTATTTGACTAACACAATAATTGCAATTACACGCTGGCCAGATGGCCAGCTGGCAGAAAAACTTTTTTCGGCAGACGAAGAAGCCGCAGCAAATTACTTAACGTCAACTCGCAGTTGCGGTGGCAATTTCCCCGACTTGGAATTCCCTTGAAAAACTTTTTGTTTTCCTTGGAAAAATTTTCGGTTGGCTGTGCAACAGATGCTGTCTACTTCTCGCAATATGCTGAGAAGCGCGATGGCCAAATTAGAAATGCTATGCGGCGACAGCGTCTGCAACTTGATTTGCCATTTTTCGTTGACCAGAAAACTGGGACAATGTTTGCAATATTTGTTTTCATTTCTTTCTTCTTTCTTATTTTTTATTTCTGGCTTATTCTTCTTTTCGATATTGCCTTCTCCGTTTCGGTTCTACAATTTAATTAAGCATTTTTTTTTGCAAGCTGATAGCGAGAAGATATTTGCGATTCCCTTTTCCAGCGTTGAAGGAGAGGAGAAGTATAACTGAAATTGCTCTGCATGTTAAATTAAGTGTAGCTTGATGCACTTTGTAAAACCAACGAGTTGTTGTTGCCTACTGCTGCAGGATGGGAATATCTTAGCCGGAATCGCATTTTAATATTGTTAAATTTACAACCATTCGCAGTACTCGTCCTGGTGTTCGTCGTGTACAACCGTCGCCGTGAGGCGCATATCAAATATCCGGGCCCCGATGACGATGTGCGCGAGAATATCATCAACTATGACGACGAGGGTGGCGGCGAGGACGATATGACTGCCTTTGACATCACACCGCTGCAGATACCGATTGGAGGGCCAATGCCACCGGAGCTGGCGCCCATGAAAATGCCAATTATGTGTAAGTATTCCCTTTGAAATGCCTGCAAAACATAGTCCCATTGAGCTAAAGACACTTGAGAGCGGAAACATTATAGTTGTATAGAGATTAAAGGTGGTAAAAATCGTTTTTTTAATTGTTATGCAAACTAAAGAAACAATGAGTGTACATTAAACATTAGTACATTTATTTTAAGAGATTTTTTCATATTGAAAATGTTTCTTTCTTCTATGCTTATGATAATAATGCTCATAAACTATACGTATAAGAAAATATTCATTAACAATTCGTCTTTATTTTTGCCACTTCCAGATCCCGTCATGACCTTAATGCCAGGTCAGGAACCCAACGTGGGCATGTTCATTGAGGAGCATAAAAAGCGCGCCGATGGCGATCCGAATGCTCCTCCCTTCGACGATCTGAGGAACTATGCATACGAGGGCGGCGGCAGCACAGCCGGATCGCTCAGCTCGTTGGCCTCAGGTAAATTTCTAAATAAAAGAAACCTAGTTTAAGAATAGCATTTGCACCCAATATGCTGCAGTTTAGTCACGAATCTAGAACCGAAGCCTCAGAAGCCCCAAAAAGTAGGCTACTACCAGAACGGCACTCATAGCGTGTCCATTTCGACCTGCTGCTGCTGACTCATCATCTTTTCTGACATTTTCAGGGCAACGTGTCTCAGATACAGCTGAATATTGGGTGTAAATTTAGATGAGAATATGAAACTAATTATGGTATTTTTGTGTTTTGCCTGCACGGAGAAAAACTTGCATTCATAAAAGTATTTACTTTCATTTTGCTCTCTTTCTCTGCGTACTTTGTTTAGTGGCGAAATTAAATATGAATTTTTGTGTGTGCTCCTTATTTATTGCAGGAACCGATGACGAGCAGCAGGAGTACGACTACCTCGGGGCCTGGGGGCCACGCTTCGACAAGCTGGCCAACATGTACGGACCCGAGGCGCCCAATCCCCACAACACCGAGCTGGAGTTGTAAGCGGGGAAAAGTCAAGAGTGGAGCCGGGCAGAGAGGAGAACGAATCCAAATCCGAGGCGGATACCTAAATGAACAAACTAAAACTGTTAGTAGATACAAAGTTGCATTTAAATCGAAATGAAATCCCCACACACGAGGATAACAACTCACACACACACAAAGAAAGCGCAACCAAAGAAGCATCGCAATGCTGAATAGTTGGCAGAACTCTCTACGTAAATGGAAACTAAGAAATAGAAAACTAAAAGGGGAATGGGAAACGGAAGTGGATATGGATATGGATATGGATGTGGATGTGGAAGAGAAGGAAAATCAAACACATATTATGAGACACGTAAAATGACATTTGTAAAAATATTTCATCAGCATTTAAATTTAAACGATTACGATAATGAGATTAAGTTATTAGGACAACGCGAACAGAAACCAGCATTTTTTGCGGGTCAAGTTAAGGGAAAATTAAGGAAATGTAATGCGTAGGAGAGAGCATACCAAAGTTTAGTTTAGGAGCGCTTATGAATTTATAACCTTAATTCTCGAACAGATTCGTTGTGCATATTATTTTAAGTTGTAATTATTATTTTATAAGTTGGCGGCCTGCGCGAGAGTCAGTTAGCGGTTAGGTCACAGGACAAGTTCTCAAACGCCCTTAATTTATCTATACCTAAGTTCATCGTTTTAGTTTCGCGTTACTTTCTAAGAACTACGATTAAAAGAATTAAAACTTATATAAAGGAATACCCAAAGACTGTTTTCGTTCCATCATAACAAGTATATACATTAAAACACGAACATATATATTCATATATATATTATAAATTATAAACATTACGAAATTTTTAACTGCAAATCCAGCGGCATTTCGCAAGTTGCCGCATTGTGTGTCATTCAATTTAAAATCGAGCACAATCGGCGCCCCTTTCCAGATGCCAGCGGGAAATCTGTACCGAAGAAAATACTCCTAAAACGATATTCTAAAGGCAGAAAGAAAACTTAAGCTAAATCTCGAGGCAAAACGAGTCTAGCCGATGGAATGCTAGCCCAGTAAAAAAAACGAGTAAAAGTAATGGCAAAGAAAAAGAAAAAGAAAATTACCTTTAGATGAACTTAGCGCAATTGATATAATTAAAGGGAATGCATGACGGAAAACAAAACAAAATGGTATATATATTAATGATGGAAAAATTAAATAGTATTTTACATTGTATATATTATTAGTTTTAGCACGTATACATACAAAGAAACACCACGATATTAAACCATGTGAAACCCAGAATTCTATTAAGTCATTTCAACTAGAGTGGAGGACCTAGCAGGAGCCGCATTCAAATAAAAATAAAAATAAAAATAAAAACCTCCATATACATAAATCCAAATCTAGCTGCATTTAAAAGCCACTCTTTCCACACGACAAAATAAGCGCTTTTTCGCCAATCGATTGATTTTATTATTATTTTAATATTCTTCTTTTTTTTGGTAGTTTCAAGCCTTAGAAACGGGTCGCTGTTATCGAGAAAAAAATAAAAATAACAAATGCATATTATTTCAGTTGTTGATTTTATTTGTTGATTCCACGATTTTGTTTGAATTCCACTCGTTTGTTGAGCTGTCAGGCAGAAAACAGAAATCACAAAAGCAGTTTACCGATTACAGAGAATTGTAGAGAACCGTAAGTACTTAATAAACAAAAACACAAAAATATATATATAAATATATATAAAGTCTATCTAAATCATAGAGTTTTCCAGGCAGAGTGCCCGCGAACACGAACCTATTGAAGTTTCTGTTTAGGTTCCTTAATTTTACAAATTTACACCCAGAACACAAATTCAAATTATTCCTACTACCACAAAAAGTAAAATTAAAGTACTTAGGTAACATCTACCTACATGCATATACATAAACAAAAGAAGCGAGGGAAAATCTAACAAAACTGCAACAAAAGTTGACTATTGAAAAGTGCAAAGATTTTAACGTAATTGTTAAACCATACAGCGAAATAAATATTTAAAGCGAATAGACCCAATACTCTTTACCGCTGTACTTGTTTGAGGAAATTCTTAGAAATTTTAAAAGCACCTTACATTAATTGTTAAAACGAACAGCAACAAGGGTAACCGAGGCCACTCTCTCAAAGCGCAAAACGCAACTCTGATTTGCCTTCAATTGCACATGGGCGCTACAGTGCGTTACGGTAGAGTAAGGCCACAGCTCCAGAGACACACAGAACACTGCCAGAATTATGGTTTAGTTTCCGCAGAGACTTGGAATCGGAAAGTGAATTCAACGAACTGTTTATTTACGGCTTTGCCGCTTTTTTTTCTGTCGCAGAGCTTTCCGAATTTTCATTTGGACATTTTTGGCTTTCTTTCTGATGCATCTGACTATGAATAAATTTTGCATTTATATATGTATAAGTCGAACAGCCAACGGAAAACGAAACACACACACACACACCACAGACTCACACACTCACACATTTTAAGGACATTCAGATATACAGCAAACAAAAGAAGCGATATTTTATATTTATAACAAATAGAACTGCAGAAAAACAGAAAAACAGACAGGATAGACAGCAAAAACGATAAAATGAAATTAGTAGAATGGCAAGTATATTATATACTCATTTACACACATATTTGTTATATATTTTGTAATGTAAGTTAGAAGCATAAACTATCTACGGAATAGTGCACAGACGACACCACACACACAAACACTCGTACATATATAATGCGAAATACACATACGACAGACCCATTATGGCGATGCAAGAATCATACTATTTGATAACTATGTATTTATAATGTATGCATTTTTTACCACACCCGAAACCAAACCAGAAATCCCCCCAAATGAAGAGTAAATCCCATTAAGTCAAATAAAATGGGAAACAGACACCGAAACACACACACACACCAACACCAACACCTAAACCAACACGAAACCAAATGCAAAAATCCAATTTGAATGCAGTTTTAGATACATTTGCATATAAGTACATAATTATGTAAAATCACTTTAATATGCAGCAAAACAGAAACGGCAAATGGCAGAGCGGAAACTAGTATTAAAGAAAATGAAATTATGAATAAATTACGAGTAATTAAAGTAAAACCAAAAGCATGCTGCAAGTAAACCTAACAAATCAATTGTGCAGTATTCGGTTCTCTTGTCGGCATCCGAAAATGGTAATTATTAAGCGAGCGAATGACGTGGAAAACTTGTAAGCTAATCACGCTCCACTTAAGAGAGTAAAACGGGGAAAATATCTAGTTAAGGAAACCTATACACGAAACGAAACAGTCACACATGGACAAGCATTCACACACTGACATATACACACACACTCATAGACAACAACAACAACAACTGCAATTATATTAAACGAGAAATTATTATAAAATCAAGAAAACACGAAAAAAGAAAAGTGGAAAACCAAGAAAACGAAAGAGTAAAAAAATAAATAAAGAATCTGTAACGTTATATGAAAAACAAACAAGTTGGAAGCAGTGTTTTTATTAGTGTTTTGGTGGAATTGAAATGAGAAGGTAAATGCATTATGTTATTATTATTATTATTATTATGTTATTTGAATATCCTTGAAGGGTATTATAGTTTCGAGTTAAAGGTAGCAAATATGTCAAGGATTAATTTCCGACTCTATAAAGCATATATATTAAAGATCATCATCAACAGTGGAATCGATCTAATCATGTCTGTCAGAAAAGAAAATGGACTAAAATGTTTTTTTTTTATAAATATTTTTACATAATTATAATTTTAAAAAATTAAGAAAAAATTATTTTTCAACTGATTTTCAGATTGGCAGATATGCAGATTTATTACCCTAACAAAAACATTAGCATTGAACGACTTCCCGAAGTGAAATTGATGCTTTTTTGGTTGAGTTGTGATATTTTTAAATATTGATTTCTTAAAAAATATTATCATATAAAAATCTTTTGAAATTCTCCATAATAAATTTATTTATTGTTATCTGGCTCCTAAAGTTAGCTTTCTTCATTGTTCAACTGTAATGTGTGGATTCAGGAACGTTTAAGACAAAATATTATTCTTTCCATCTATAACAATGGTTTCGAGGCATTTAATTCCTTTTGTTGCTCAATTAATTTCCTTAAAAATCTTCTGATTTTTTAAAAATAACATATTAAATTCTATAAATTAAATTCTATATTATAAAAATATACAATATTTCATTTATACTTGACCCTTTGGTATGTTTGATAAATTTATAATTTCGTTGGCACAATGAACCCTCAATCCTAAGGATGTAATAAACCAACAGACAATGCAAATGTTTGGGCGTTGCAGACAATAATCAGTTGTTATCTTAGTATTACAACGACCACTCGACTCGCAAGAACATCGTCGGCACTTATATTTGCTTATTTGTATATTACATATTGCATTGTTGCAAATGAAACCAATATTTTGCCAATGTCAATGTTGAGTCAGACAAGCTCAAAGCCGCGGGCGGACACTCACAGGAGCATATTATATCCTTATTTGGCCCGAACGAGTGGCCTTTGTCTGATGCTACACCATCCATCGCCATCGGCAAATATCACCGGCAGTATCCATATAAAAACACACACAAAACACACACAATAGAGCCGAAACACTTTTGCTCCAAGAAAACGAAATGTACAAATATGTATTTTTTCACCGATTTCTTTCGCATTTCGCAAGGAAATGGGGAGACTTTAAATGGATTTGGTCTTTGCTTTCGGGCTCCCAACTACAATTTCCCCCTTTTTCCTAGTCCAAGAAGGGAATGAAATCTGCGCCTCACCACAAGGGCAAATATGTACAATGGCGTAGGGGCAAAGTCAGAGATTTTTATGAACGGGTATATCAAAGGTTTTTGTATTTTAGGAAGAAAAGGTTTTGTTAAGGCTGAACTATGGTTAACCTAAACATTTTTAGCTTAATATATTTCATAATATTTTCAACTATTATATTTCCCATTACAAATAATAAATATTAATAAGCTTTTTAGTCTTGAATGGACCTACGGGGCATCTCTTCGTCTCATCACTTGACTGGATTTTTCATTCTCCCTTCGCCTTTCTTTACATTTTCCAGAGAAGCATCAAATTTCCAATATTATTGCTCCCTGTTGAACATTTGTCTTTGCCTTTCGCCGGCTCTTGGCACGTTCCAACAATTGTTTAAGGCGCCAAAACAAATTGCGCATACGCCAAGTGGTACGGGCCAAGAGGGAAATGTACATATATACATATGTATGTATGTATATGCAAACATTCACTTTGAGCACAATTTATAAGCCACAATTTGTGCGGACTATTTTTAGCTAAACAATTTGTTTAGCCGTCTCCTTGCAGCTGTCGATTTATTGGACAACCCTTTCCCCTCGGCCCTTGTCCCTCCTTATTTAGGGAAAAGTCTTTTCCCCGCCCGATTTCATTGTCAAGCTTTCGCTTTTGTTTGCATTTCCCCCCCCGCCCACTGTGCTGGTATTTATGGGTTTTGTTTTTGGGGCTGCGAAATTTATGAATTTCGCACTGACAAGAGCGGCTCGTTTATCTCATCTAATAAGTTTCGCTTGTTGCTCGACCCCCAGACTATCGAACTTTCCATTTCGCTTCAGATTTTTCCCCGCCTCTGCGTGGGCTTGTTGCCTTTTGCTCATTTGCAGTAAAAATTTCTAGCTATGGCTTTTGCGGGGGGAACACTTGGGGAAAATATGTCAAGGAAAAATTGTGGCAACTTTCAAAACTTAAAGTAAATAATTAAAAGTATTAGTTTAAAAGTAAAGGGGTATTTAACATAATAACATAGAAAGATAAATATGAAAATAGGGGGAGTAGATAATGGTTTTTATATTTTATTTTTACTTAATAGAAAACACATTTAATGGCTTTTTAATATCACCTTAACAATTTAAATATTTGAATTTTCTTTTAAGATAATCTTTAAACCCAGCTTGCGCTATTGAACAATTTTTCCGGTGCTTCTTGTATTGATTTTGAGCTTGGCTAACATTTTGATGAGCCGCCTCAACGGTTCGATTTCAGTTTCCGCTCTGGGCTTCCGGATCCTGTTCCGTGTGTGTGTTTTCTTTTATAGCAGGTTGTTAAATGCGAACATTTTTTGCTTTTGGCTGTCGGCAGGAGCAGCTTCAGCTGCGGACAATATGTCCGGCATTTTTTAGTTAAGTGCTGCAGTTTATGAAATTGCTCTTGGCCATGCATAAGGCAGCTTTGAGCGGAATTTAACAAGCGATCGATGGAGGCACTCTCTTAAATGGTGGGCGGGAAAAAGCGAGACACGTGAAAGGCATTTGCAGATGGCTAGTCACTGATTTCATCTCATTCACTCATCGAATTTGCGCCTCAAAGGGGAATGAAATCAAGCCGTTTTCAAATGCGATTTCTGCCCGAAAGCATGCAGTAAATATGCGCACTAGATAAGCACATGTCAGCCGCATATCCACATATGTCCGACCCCCGGCTTTGTCTTTTGTAGCCCACATATTTCAATATTTTGCCAACATGTCACATGGATGACATTCATTTCCTACAGTCAACACGCACAATTTGTCGCTCCCAAATGAAATGAAATGAAACGAAACGAAGCGCCACAAGACAACGGGCAACGGGTGACGGGGCAGGCGGAATATCCTCTGACACACCGGAAAATCTTGAGCAAAAAAGCAGAAAAATGAAAATAACAAGGGGAAAAATGGAATGAGCTTAACATGTTTTAGCCCAAAAGCGAAAATCAACACATGCAAATGAAGAAAGTGAGAGCAACAGAGAGCTGACAGCCTCGGGCCAGATGGCTGCGAATAGATTTCAAGAATTGTTTAACCGAATGGCTGCACGATGAAAAATTTATTTAAATTGAAGAAGCAATCATTTACTTGGCAAAATTTTAAGTATATTTAAACTTTAAAAGAGAAGAAAATATGTTATTAAATAAGGGAATTTGTTAGCATTGTTAAATGTAAAATCAAGCTTGTTTATTCCATGTTTTTTTATAACATTTTCCCTTAGTGCAGCTCAGAATATGTTTTACTAGACCCACGCGTGCACAACACGGAAATACTTCAAGGAAAACCCAAAAATCAAGTAGAAAAAAGAAAAAAAAAAGTATAGAAACCAAGCTCACAAAATGAACCCCTGGAAAACTTGAGCAATTTAAATCCTAATCGGGCTCAATTTGATTTTCCCCGTTGCCCGACACGCCCTCGGCTAACTCCAACGCCACTGCCCTGTGGTTAGTCGTTAAGGCCAACTTGTCAGTCAATCAAAGGTCAAAAGGGTTGCCACGGGACGGCGACAGCAAAAAAAAAAAAAATAAAATAGAAAGCAGGCACAACCAGAAAAGGGACAACGGTCGCTGGTTGACAAGCATTAAATAAATAGCAAAGGATCACTTTAGAAACATATTAAATTTTGTGGCTACAAATTACTTAATGAATGTGGGAATGCCAACGGATGCCGCCCGAGGCACGGGTTGGGGATATAAATATAACGCATCCTTTTGGCCATATGCAAATACTTTGGCCCGGAAGCAGCCTTGAGCTCTTGAGTGGGCGCCAAAAATGTTGATTACTCGCTGTCCCCGTTCCCGGGAAAATTTGCATAAACTGTCGCCGGGCACGTACCATTTCCCTCCATCCATCTAATTGAGCCGAAAGAGGCGGGTTAAGCTCGTTTTAATTGCATTAGGGAAACGGACTCCGAATCGGAGCCGGCTAAGTCTGGCCGAGATTTCTTCATCCCGAACGGACGGAGATCAGCATGTCAGGCGGTTAACCGCCATTTCTGAAATTAATTTGTATCTTTGGCTCTTGGACTTTCTGGGTCATACACATCCCACACATCCACTCAATTAATTTAATGTTTGCCCTGGCCTTAGGGGTCACTATATAGTCTATAGTAGATTTTCTGGTGTCGGTGACTAGAGTGGCAATCGGATTTTGTGCTTAGTCCATTAGTAGATATTAAGTGATGGCTCAGTGTGGACTGCAATGCAGCTGTAAGATATTAATCTGAGGCATATATCAAGTGCATTATATGATTAGTGTGCCGTTTTAAAGGATACTCATGCGGTAACATCCTTTAAGTTCTACGTATTGATTTGTCAGGGCACAGCGTCTAATTTTATTTATCAGACAATTAACTTGCTTCGTTAAGCATTTTGAAGGCCTTAAAAAGGCCAGAGTAACTGGAAAAAAGTACGACTCTGTCAGTATTGAAAGCAATTAAGATATTCAATGAGAAGAACCATAAGAACCTTAAGAAAAATGCCAAACCAAACCCCCTCGATGGGGATCACGTTTCATTTCCACTTTGAGTAATTTTCAGCACAATGTTCCCATGGGACGTGTACGCCTCTCAACTCTTTCGCGTAATTTAAATGTGTGTATGCGGAGGACGGTAACATTTTCTGATTGCTTTCCATTTGCGGAAGAGATTTCCCCCGGTTTTTGGGGGTGGCATCCGCCATGCTGGATATTCATTTAATAAAAGCCAACAGCGAACAAATTTTAATGAAAGACTGCAAGTGCTGGGTGGGTCCTGCAGCCAGTATCCCGGATCCTGGGACCGCTGCATATGTCTGCGTTAGCCTTAAGCGCATCCCGTACAGTAAAGACCCGTGGCAAGAACGAGCGGCAGTGACAACAGCAGCAGTAGCAGCAGCGCCACAAGTTGCAACTGCAACAGCAATCGTTATATCAATGGGCAACGGAAAGCAAGGGCGAAAGTATGGAAGGAGTCCCGACAAGGGGTCGGGAGTGGGGAAAAGGGACTAAAAAAGGCGAGCAGAGGAAGGAAACTCACTGCGTTACGCTGCTTGTTGATAAACTCTTTGGCGGGGCTTTTGACGTGGTCCGAACTGCTGAAAGGACATAATAAATGCCGCTGCGTTCGGCCAAGCGAACAGGATATGCAGTCAAAAAAATGAACTATTCTTATTTTAATTATAAATTATGATTTATATTACATTACTTTCAATTCACAATTTCAGCTTGTAACATATGATAAAGGGTTATGGTTTTTCTTAATAGAATGAGAAAAACTTCCCTGTATTTGTTAAAAACGGTATTGTTTAGCAAAAATATGATTTTCAGTAACTAAAGAATAATATATTCTTTGTGTGTTCTCCTGAACATATTTAAAAAAATAATAATAACTATAAAAACTTGTAAAATATAATTACCTTTGCCATATTTTATTTGTAAGTACTCTGCGAAGGCAGGAAGAATGAGAACGAATGGGAAGCCAATTTCATTAAAATTTCTGTGTGTGCGAGTTGTCATTGCGTATTTATGTTAAATGGACGCGGTGCCGAAGGGATATGCCAAGACTCCCTTCAAAGGGAGACACTGGCCAGAAAAATTAATATTTCTCCTTGGCCAGCTGCGTGGCCGGCAATCGATTATCCATATTTGCGTGGAAAAGGCTTCACGCATTCTGCCTTTAAAATTTATGATACATATTATGGCAGCACCTATATGGAATATCCTTCAAATTTATTGGCTTTCCTTGCACCACTTTCTTTTTTTTGTGCACTTTTCTGTGGCACTGTGCACTGTATCGTTTCTCATTTCGTAAATTACATTACTGCCCAGTCATAATTGCGCTGATTAATTTCCATAAAGTAGCCATGGCCCATGGCCTCACTCCGAGTAGCCCCGCAGCATTCATATAATATATATCTTGGCTTTATGGAAAAACGGCCCGGTAAATGAATTGCAGCAAGAAAAGTTTATTGCTGTCCATTGCTGCTCTCTTCTCATTCCTTAAATTATATGCGCATATTCAATTCCGCCTTTTTCTCCAGTTGCTCTTTTCTTTATGTGTCTTTATTTAAAAAGGCAATTTTCTCATTAGCATAAGAAGGACGAAGTATTACTTAACGAATCAACTAAAGGCGAAGAATTTATGGAAAAGAAAGTGCATTGAGAAGGGGTTAAGAATCGAAAGAAAATGACGAAAGTGATTACTTTCATGAACTCTTATTGGTATAAGTAGATTAAAAGTCAAATGAAAATATACACCTTCATCGAACATACAACAATTGAATGTCAAATATAGTCAAAATGCTTTATATGAATTAAATTATATAAATATTAACATTAATATTATAATAAATGTCATATATAATATATAAATATTCAGTATTCAGAGAGATTGTAGATGAAAAGTCTTTTAATATATATGTATTTAGGTAGGTTCTAATAATTTGAATATTTTTAGCACATCAACTTTATTTCGACTTCTTTATTTCAGCTCCAAGTTGTTTCGCATTGCTGATAAAATAATAATTATTTTTTATGCATCTCTGTTTCCCGGTCGTAAACTCATTCCGAAGCAAATATTTAACTGCCCGGTGAGTGGCTTGTCACCTGCCGCTGTTGAATTCGATCCACCAAGGATACTTTGACAGGACACACGTGACATTTGCGCGAATAAAAGACGGAAAAGGTGTGTCAGCTGCCCCTGGCACTTGGCACTCTATAAAAATCACGTAAATTTCATTAACAATACTTCTGCAAAGGAACGAACGGATTTCCAGATAGTGCTCTCTCACAAGGGGAATACAACAGAAAAATATTAATTGCAACGGTATTTAATTGTCCATGGAGAAGTTGACTGCCAAAAAGATGCGGAAGTAACCAAGAGCAAACAGTTCAGGTTGCAATAATAGTATCTTCCAGGTATTGCCTCTATTAGACTTTTAAATTGGGTTTGTAATAGAAAATTCTTTATTTAATTGATGAAATGGAAAGACAAATTTTTAATAGAAGGAAACTTTATTTTTTCACTTAACTTATTTCCACCTTTTAACTATTATTTCGAACGTTACTGTACCGACGCCCACACAATGTCACAATGGTTGCAAAGGTGGAAAAGGATATGCACCATGAAATCCATGTGCTTTTAATGTTGAAAAATGAGTTTGTGAGCGCGTCGTAAGCGGCCAACTGACCCATGGGCCCAGCTACTCCCTTCGTTCCCATTTTCCACCCGCTCCCCCTCAGGCATTTCCCAACCTTTTCCATGGCACTCTTGTGAGTGCAGCGAAGCAATTTGGCGTGTGAAACGGGTCAGGTCAGCGGCGTCCACACTCGGCAACATTTGCAGCCGGAATTTATACTGCACTTTCCAACAAGTTGCCCCCATTTTCCCCGTGCATTTCCCTATTTTCTGCCGCAGTTTTCACCAATTTTCTCCGCCAAGCTGCTTTTGTTGTTGCTGTTTTAGTTCAATATGTGCTCCTGCAACTGCTCTTGGCGAAGTCATTAAGTGAATGTGCCAGCCGGCATGTGTGTATTTGCTTCTTTAACTACATTTAATTGAAAGAAAAGTGGCAAGTGGCTTTAATAAACACGAAAAGAAATGCCTAAGGAAAATTGGAACATGGAAAAATGTCAATTACGTCTTAGAATTAGTACATTAACATTAAGAAATTACTTGTAAAATTATATATTTCTTAAAGCAAAATGGAACACTTGTTTACTTTATTTATTAACTTTTTTAATGCATTTCTCCAAGCTCCTTAAAGCTTAGGCCATATTTCATAAGCCTGTCTTGGCCAGAGTCTTCTAAGCCCACATTTTCGTTCCCTTTTTAGCCAACTCTTTGAGCCAACGGCATAATCATAAATACTTGGCTTGTCATTTAGTGTGCAATTTCCGCAGTTCGCTGGCAAAACTTGCCGGTTCCCGGGGCCAGGGTCATAATTCCTTTTAAGTTGACAGCAAAAGTGGCGGTAATGTGGCAAAGAGTCTCGAAGCTAATCAGCCACAAAACTGCCGATCCTGTCAATGGCGATGATGATGATGATGATGGTTATTATTAGGTGCTTCTCCTTCTCCCTTCAGTTGCAGTGGCTGCCTGCAACTTTAATAAGAAAATGATTTCCGTTTGGCAAATTGGAAAAACGCTTGCGGCGTTTGCCCCGGTGATTTTTCGTTTTTCCCTCGCTCTATTTCCATTTCCACCTTCCTGCCTGTGTAATCCATTTATATGGTAATTTTTGCGTCGCTCGTTGCGCATACGCCACGTGGCCTGTCATAACTATTTCAATTCGCACAACATGCGCTGCGAAAGTAGCAGCAGCAGCATTGGCAGTACTAGTGGCACTGCCAACATCCGCTGCAAAAATCAATAAGACGCCGTTACCGGGAAACGGAAGCGGAAATAAACGCAGCAGGTGAATGCTAAACGCACCGCTCTTCGCGGTTTCTTAAAACGGAGCCACTATCCCAATCCACTTGGCTCTCTGGTGCAACCCCTTCTGGCCAAATGATTACCTACAGCTTGCTAACTACTCCTACTTTATTTTGTTGTTGTTTTTTAAGGTAAACCACGTTTCGCGCTGGTTTGCTGGCTTCCTCGTTTCACCAAAAATTTATTTTTGGTTTGGTTTTTGCAAGCCAAAATCTAGCTGAGAAGGATGAGCCAAAGTTTGGGTTAATTAAAAACACAAAAGGCAAAGTTCAACTACTAATTAGAATTTTAGTTTTACAAATCTTAAAGGACTTCAAGGTCTTCGAGTCGTTGGCAGAAAGAAAACTTTTCAAAAACATTGAATTTAAGAGCTAAAAATACTTGGCTCCTGGACAATGCACGTATTTGTGAATAAAGAAAACTCTTGAGACTTAAAGTAATTTATACCTAATTGGTATTGGTATTTTAAAGGTTTGTACCATAAAAAATTATGTCTATGAATGCTTTTTATATATGTATATTCCATAGAACATTTACTAGTTCTTCCCATGGTCGGATTATCTCTTTCTTTTAAAAGTCCACACACGACCATAAGGTTAACAGCAGTCTGGCAACAACTGTGGAAAATTTGACAATAAATTAATAACGAATTTAATTAGTCCTGTATGAAACAGCGCTAGAAAGGGGAGCACATCCTGCGTGAGATAAGGACAGAGGTAAGGAGAAATGGGGCACAGTTGCGTTTTAGCTCCTGGTATTATTGTTGCTCCTGTTCCTGCTGCCACAGACGAAAACTAATTTGAAAACATTTTAACACTTGTTTGGAAATTTTTGCACCTTCTCCGCACCTTTCCCCACCCAATGCTTTTTCGGCATTATTAGTGGCTGGCGTTTGTCGTTGTTTTATTAGATTTCATTTCAGCTGCTACATTTACTTTCTGCCCGGCATTATTACGGCGCACCCAGTGTCCTCCTGGCTTTGGCTTTATATTGCAAAAACATTTGTTCAAATAACGAGCGCAATAACAATAACAAGGGTAGAGGCACCAGCAGCAACAGCATAAAATATGTATCCACTTTTATGGAGTTTTAATTTGTTTTGTCGCCGAAAACCCTTCAGAAGGGGGAAGGGGTGTGCGCACCGAAGTTGGTAATATCCGTTTCACGTTTTGGCGAAGCTAAAACACTCAAAAAGTGTAATTACCCAAATGGTGTTATAATTTAGATGTGTTACGGGGTGTATGCCCCTTTTTGGGGGACAAATTGAAAGGGCTGGCGCGGGAAGAAGAAAAGTTGAAGAAAGTTAGCAACGGCAGCTTTTCCAGATTTTTGGCTAAAATGCAGCAAAGGCAGCGGGAAAATGGGTTTAAAAGTTTCATAATTGTGCGGATTTTTCCATGCTGCATTTTAATAACCTTTAATTTATTTTATTTTCCTGATTGCTTCGGCATTACGCTGTTGTATGCAAATAATCCTTACTTGGATTTGCATTTTAATTTCGATGATGTGGAATAACGAATCAAAACCCAATCAATCCCCACTTAAGGACACACCAATTTGATGTCCACATCTCAATTTATATTTGCCCTTAAATTCACTTGTATATAACCAGCACTATCTGTGCAGATTTCCACATAAATTACATTGAGCGAAACGTGAGCTCGGGCTAAACTGAAATATGTTTTGCAAAATTCCGCCGAAAAATGGCGCAAACATTAAATTGGACAACATGTGCGCGCCTTTTGCTGTAGCTTTCGCAATAAATTCCCCTGATTTACGGGAATGCGATGTGGACGAGGCGAAAAAGAAGAAGGGACGAGGGCACACGCTTAACTAACTAAATAAATGTTGCAACCTTGCCCCATCTGGCTGCATATCAAATTATTTGTTGCACTTTAATAGTGGCAGAGTGGAGTGCGCCCTTTCCCAGAGTTTCAGTTGGTTTTACTTGTTCCATTTTCCATTTTCCAAATGAATTGCACATTTGACATTTGGCAAACCATTTGAATAATGCAGTGTCCTCCCCCGGGGACACTGCCCCCACTGCCAACAGGTGTCCTCGAGTGTGTTTTTGTGGCTGGGAGAAAAGCTTTTAGCGCCTAAAGGTATGCAAATCAGCTGCTTTTGCCACAAAGTTGCCGGCACTTTCCATTCGAGAAGAAAAACTCTCTCCCCGCGAAGGCACTCGTCATTAACCCCTCCCAGTTCCCTTCCAGCGAAAACTCAGCGTCCCAGCATTCCCGACCTTCTGCATTCTGGCCACGCCTTTTGTTGCAATCTTTATAGCAAACTTTTCGCATTAGCTCCCTAGCTTGATACTCCGAAAACTATTATAGAAAAATATTTTTGTAAACCCGAGTGCGGCTACAAAAAAAGCGGGGCTACATGGAGCTGAAGCTGCAGCTGACTGGCACATTGTATTGGCTGTTGAGGGGCGCGTGCTGCCATGGAACAGTGGTGAAGGTTCGAGGGAAGATTTGTAAATTTAAATATGTGATATATATAAATTTTTCAGAAACACAATTTTTGGACATATAATTTTACTCTATTAAATATGAAGATCCAACATATTTTATTTAAAAATTGTAGACAGTAAATAACATACAAAACTTTAAGGAGTCAAAAAATATTTAGAGAATCAAGAGGCCTTGGTATCTGGAACAGATATATCTGTCTTTATAAATCTATGCTTATAAAATATAAATAAAAGTATATTTCTAAAATATTAAATACGAATAATTTATTCAAATATTAAATCGCTTTGCGCCAGTGCTCCATTTTTGGGCACTTCTCCATGCTCCTTGGCTTCGCTCACACATGTGAAGCGTGTCCCGGCAAACTTTCCTTGGAAACTGCCGAATGCTTTTCCTTCTTTTCACGTCAAACGTTGTGTGTGTGTGTGTGTTTGGCTGTGTTTAGGTTGCATTATGTGTGCAGGAGCCGTCGTTGTCGACCTCGTCTAGATTGGCACTCGATATTCGCAACTGCATTCCTGCAACGTCACACGGCTTCCAACTCAACCCTTTTGTATTTTCAGCTTAGTTAACACAAAGGCATATTTACTTTTTTTCGAAAAACCGAAAAAGTTACTTGCATAAAATTTGATAAATTCCGTCTCCTGGCTGATGGCAAATCGAATGAAAAAAAGCACCATCCAAGGACTCGGCTTCAGCTGGAGCTGTGGGGTCAAAAGTTATAGCGTTGAGTGCCATAGTCAGGCCTTTGTTGGCCCAACTCCTTTGGCCATCGGAGCGGAGTTCAAGTGCCCGGATGGCCCCTTGGCAGTTTGTGGTAATTCCCAAAGCTCAGCATATGCTGACCTGTCTGTGGGTCTCTCGTTCAATTACCTTTTAGGCTTTTAAATTAGCATTAAGTTGGGCAAACATTTATTGTTGTGTGTTGGCAACTTTAAAAGCGGGTTTCCTGTATCCTTTAATTTGCTTCCCCGCTGAACTTGAACCAACTGTTGCCCCGTGCTCGGTGTTCTGTGATATGTAACTTGTCAGAAGTTTGTTGACGTGCAGATTAAACGCCGACTAGTCTGCCAGGAGCAGGAGCAGAAAGCGTTACTCGCTCCTCGCTCCTCGAGCTGGGAATCATTTATCATAAGCTGAGCACTCGAAACATTTTGTTGACACTTCTGACGGCTTGCAGTTCATGGATAACGAATTTCGAGGACGCCGCGATGGCGATGAAAGGGTTTAGCCATCGGGTGAAATATTATTCTATTATTTTTGTGCTTTAATTTGTGATAGAGCAGAAATAATAAAAAACATTAAAGGAAGCTAACGAACTCTGGAATGTTTAGGAATTTATTTAGGAGTCAGGATCTGGGGAATACAGGATACAGGCTGTTCAACAGAGCATTACAAATCACAACAATCATGCGCGTTCAATTGCGCATATTGATTGTGAATATAATGCCGACCGCCCGTGTTGATTGTGGTCACAGGTCACATAGCGAAGGTTCCGACCCACAGAGCCACGCCCCCTACCCCGAGCTCTCCCCCTTTTGCCGTGTAAACTAGCTCAAGTCCCCGGACGAGTACTTCTGTGACAGCCTGTGTCTCGACTGTCATTTGTCTGTGTCCGTCCCCGTATCTGTCGCTGTATCTGGGCTCGGGCTTCCTCCTTGGACACAAGGACAAGAGGTTCATCCGTCGCAGCTTGTTGCACGGTTACTCTAAGGTCGACCTCAACCAACTCTCACTGACACGTACAGAGGAAGAAAAATGGATGGAAGCTCTAAAAGATTTAATTATAACAAAGAAAAATATATTTAAGCTTAAAATGTTTTTATTTCCTGTATAAAACAATAAACCAACTCTTGGTATCTTACCGAAATCAAAAAGCAAATGTTAAACTATTAAGATAATGGTTTTCTTTTCAGTGCATCCGCCCAACTACTCATCTCTGTCGGTGTAATTGTGCGCACTCGGGGCAACCTCGTTTGTCATTGTAAATTATGCGGTTAAATCGTTCTTGGGCCTAGTTTTGTCCTCCAACCAGTGCTTTAAAATACTTCGTTATTTTTCTTTTATTTATTTATTTTTGTAAGCTTAAAGCCTGTATCCCCTCCAGTTTGAAACAAAAATGAATATTCATATAGCTGGCTGAATAAAACTGGGCTACTAACTACTATTCCTGTACTTCTGTGGGCTTCGCTCAGCACTCGGCTACAATTTACATATCTTCCACATATGCATGCAGCTTCTAAACTGGCGTAGAAAAAATAGAATTATTTGCTTGCCCTTAAAGTCTGCAAACAGTCAAAAGCTTCAACTAAACTAACGACAAAAAAAAATATAATGGAAATGTGGGAAAAGTTAAAGTAGCTAAAAAAATAAATATGTATATGAAAATAAAAACAAAAATTGTGGCTACACGAATTGAGGATTAACTTTTAGTCAAATAAATAAATACTCTAAAGCTTTGAAATAAATAAATAAATAAATACTCTTTAATATAAACTTCATTAAAATAAATTAACACAGCATTAGGCCTTGTCTTATTTTACATATTTTAAAAATTGTAAACATATTTCTTTTATTTCTACATCTATTACATATCTAAATAGAAGATAGTTCAACTCTTATTACGTTAGGGCAACCATATAAAAAATAGAATTGTACAAATACATAGTAGTTGCTCTCAAGGACCTTAAGTGAACTTTGACTTTTTGGACTGCAGAGCCATGAATATTTGTGTTTATGATGAGTGCAAACTGTAATCCAGCATTTGCATATATGCCGAACGGGAAAATATGATAATTACGAGGATATGGAGGATGTGTGTGGCAAAAAAATGAATCTAGATTAAAAAAGTCAACTGTTTATTAAATTTTTCCATGTGCAGGCCCATGATGAAGGGTAAGTGTGAAAGCCTTTAATTAAGTTTCCTTCGAGAGGCTTTTGTCCTGTGCGGAGCCCTTCGAAATTTACAGGACTGCCCGGGGAGCAGGACTCAACGACTTCAGCGTCGTCACCATCTTCATGTGGCAGCTTCCACTTTTTGCGTTGATGGATTAATCTCTATCACATGTAAACAATTCACGTGCTACCCGCTTTTCTGAGTTTTTCTTTGTTGCTGTGCCCCTCGTGGTTTTTCAGCACTTTGCAACCGGGGTTTTTCGTTGCCTGGTTGCATCATAAAGTCATTTAAGCATATAAATTGCACTTTTATGCTCCGCGCCTGTCACACAAACACAATTACTCAGACACGTTCCACAGGAGCGGAAAGGACGTTAGTGAAAGAGAAAACAGGATAAAGTGAACACAGTGGCCTTAAAAGAAAAACTTTAGGGGATTTTAAGGCAGCTCAAGGGTTATCTGAAGCTGTAACTTTTTTTAAATATTTAAATGATGTATGGAAGCAGTTGAAGCTTGTTACATTTTAGCTTTAAACTAATTTACTTAAATAAAATAATTATAAAATAAATAACAGCAATTTATTTAGGGAAACCAAAGCTTAATGATAATCATTAATTTGCCTTTGTTTAACAACCAAGCCATTCAAGGCCTTATATTAATTAATCCCAGTATATTTAGGATAAGCAATTGACTTGGTAAAAGCCCTAATGGCCATGCAATGCGTATTTACTCGGTTTAGGACTCATTCGTATCTCCATCCCCCATGGCCTTAATTACACTTCTTCAGTGCTATTGTGACTGCAGTTTTTGGGGGCACATTTCAGGCCTGCAGGCTGCCCAAACAGCGATGGGCTAATTAACACTGGGAGGGAAACGGGGCGGTGAAGTGGGGCAAGTGGTGGCCATGGAGAAGGGAGAAGCAGTGGCAGTGAAAGCGGGAATTCCCCGGTGCCACAACAGGCCAGAGTTATGCATTAATAATGCAATCGCAAAGCAGCCCAAAAGCCAAAACGAGAGCAAGCTCATTTGGACGCATTCGCCGGGACACCGGCTTTTGTCAGGCACTGTGTTGGCGTGTGGCATGTTGCGTGCTTTTAGCATTAGAAGCCGCTGGGTATGGTCAAGAGCAGGGATAATTTCCATACGATATTTTACGATATGGCAGTCGGTATTTATCGCAATTTGTATATTGTTTTATTTTTTATAGTTAATTATGCTTAAATATAGTTGTAATTAATCAGTATTAATAATAAAGTTTATTTATATTATCGATATAAAAAATGTTTGCGTAATTATATATTTTTGTAGTGCTAAATAAATATAAATTAGGAACATTTAAGATATAATTAGGAACAATAAAAATCCCTAGTCAAAGATATAAATTACTTATGTTAGTTCTAACAATATATCCGATTTTTCAAGATATATCTTTGTACTTACACCCATCTCTAACACGCACAATGGCTGCTGTAGCAACAACAAATTATAATGCAATTGCAAATGCTCGTCGTTTGTTCATTTCTGTGTCCGCATGCGATGGTAAATTTATGCGTCCTCGCAGCGCTTCCTGCATTGACATTTACTTGGGGTTATTTCCAATGCCAGTGGCAACATGGCTACAGATGCGACTCTCTCTCAGTCGCATAAATGCAAACTGCAATTGTTCCAAACAACAAACTGCCTGCACCTTTCCCGCCGGCATGCCCCGGCAACAGTCATTGTGGTTTTTTGGCATTTTTCCGCCAATTGTTTTCGGGGAGCCGGCTTTTCAACACTTTTGTTCGGTTGCTGCGGTCAACCGCATCCTGCCAGCATTTCCTCATCGATTTTGAGCCAAGCAAATCTTGGCCATCGCCCACACCATTTAACTTCGTTTTAAGCCAAGAATTTGTACAGAAAATGCTTATTTATTCTCCTTATAAAACTCATTTAAAGGCAATTGTAGAATTAGAGAAGCAGAATTGAAGGAAGATGGCATTTCATTTTTCGGCTTAGAAGAACGATTGTCAAATATTATGGCTTACAGATACTCTTGAGTGTGCTTTCAATTTATTGTTAAAAGCAATGATTTCAGTAAGCAAATAAGAAATACGTTTAATATTTTTAAATTTTTATATAATAAGAAATACATTCAGGTTTTAAAAATTTGTTGGTTTCTCCAATTCTTGAGAGTGTCACAATTCTCTCTAAAATCAATGATTACTAAAGCGCAGTTAAAGTGCCTGGGAGTTACCTTGCTTGGCTTTACTGTCTGCACTTCATTGACAATTATTTCCCCCTTCAGAAAAAGCAACTTGTTGCAATTACAATAGTGTTGATAGGAAAACTTTTAATCGGCTTAATGTATAGTGAAACTATATAACTAATTTCTAGGTAGGCAAAAACCGATAACAGCAACACAAGCTCGCAACCGAAACTCTGCGGCTCGAACTCGATGACACTCACATGTGTTCAATGTATACCCACAAAATTATACGTACATACAGTCATGTAAATAAAAGTGAGGGCAAGAGAATAGCTATAGAGTACAATATACTAAAAATATATACAAATCGGAAGCAAATATTATGTCAAATTAATATAATAAAATTATACTAGACATTATTTTGAAAAGCCACATGGAACCCTCTTTAAATCATATATAAAATGAGAGGTTCAAGATCTTGTATTCCTGATTAAATCAAAAATATAATAAATATACATAATTTAAAAGCTTATTCAACTAGCATTAGCTGTTATTTTTAAGATCCTCATGCTCCTACAAATGTGACCGCGAGTGCATATATAGATTCACATCGCCGTCGCACTTAGCTGAATATGCATAAAACTGTAATGGTACATAATTTCAATGCCTGCACAAACTTTAATTAAAACGACTTTGCCGAGCGCTAAACATCAGTGTCCCAGGCGACAACCGCGCAACACACACAGCCATGTCGACGCAGATTTTCAACCTCACGGATACACAGATACACGGCATCACAGCTCCACGGCTCTGGGGCCACGGAGAGTCAGAGATACACAGATTCCCGGATACTTTGGTCTGTGCCGCATGACATGACGCTCCTAATGAAGTGCATGAATACGGTAACTACATGGAAACGCCCGAAATCTATGTGAGAGTGTGAAGGCTGCTGGCTGTGCGTGACCATAATCATTTTGATGGGCACGTAAAATGCAAACTAAAATCACTAGAGCGTTGGCAAACAAGGTGGCAGCTGCCAAAGGCAAGAAAAAACAGGGGAAAACCAACATCGGTCCGGGCAGGAAACTAATATACAACATTTGCACGTGACTTTGATATTGAAAATGCTTTTGTCGGGGACGAGATACATCTGTATCTTTGCGAACATAATGGCTGGTCAACAGCCAAAAGTTATGGAAACAACTGTAGTCCATTTAGGATGCCAATCGGATTTATGACCCAAGTTTTCGGCTATTTTTAATAATATTAATTTTTATTGTTTGGTCAAGAGCTGCTTGCATTTTCTATCCCCCATTTACTTGTTGATACTTACACTTTCAAGAGTTGTGTGCGCCATGACTTCACAATATAGCCACATTAAAGTGTAAATAGTTTCGCCATTGATCAGGGGGCAGAGCACAATAGTTTTGGTGAACGTGCCTGGCATTTTCCGGCATTTCCCGCAAATGTGCTGACCACAGTTATCCGGCAAGGACTTGACCCCAAGTCGAATTGAAAATCCATTGAGTTCAGCGTTGGCTGGCAGTGATTAAACGGCAGCAATAAAAGCCGCAGGCCAGGCTTTAACTTCTCACAGCCACAGCTGTGCGATAATCTAATGCAATAATTAGGTAATTAATCATATCAGAAGCAGTTTCCACCCCCCACACACAGAGCGCCCACACACTCTGCCCGGCAGTTGGCCATTAAGTCAGCCCGCTCCCACGCACTTCGCCTCAACGATAAGCGCCAGTACAAACGGCTAATTAAAGATAAACAAAACACTTTAAAAATAATACGGAGAACGGGGCTCTGCTGCTGGAAACCCATTCTCGGAATCATGAAAATTGAAAAGAAAATATTTAATTATAAGCACAAGAGAGAGCAGACGGATAAAAAAGCGTAAAAACGTTTACCTGTTGAAGACAACACCAGAGTCTGTAGGCCCGGGGCAAATAAGCGAGAGAATGATTATGGACCTCATTGTTCTGCTGGCCCGCTGGAAATTTTATGATATATATATAAACGATTAAAAACAACACACAAATGATGTTCCATCAATGGATTTTGTTATTTTGCAATGGGTTAAACTTGTTAAATAAATTTGATTAATTTTTGAAAGTGTTTCAGAGACTTTCAGGCTAAGCTATTTAATGTTTATATTATTTTTAAATGGATATTGGGGAAATCAGCGATTAAAAAAATAAGAATATTGTTTTTATAAAACTGACTATTATTTGATAATAAAAAATTGTCAGGAATATATTTAAAATAATGCATATATCTGTAAGGTCTATATTGATCATCCAAAAATAATTTGCATGAACTGGGATGTATTTATCTATCTGGGATGAATGTATATAATTAAAAAAAAATATTTAATTTATTTTTATACAAATATCAAAACACCCTAAAGCGAATTAAAATTCAAGAACGTCTATAAAACTAAATAAACGCCCTGGGATTCCTCGCCCGACATACCAATTAGGCTAACACTGTTGATTATGAATAAATTGCTGCGATGAAGAGGGGCATAGGGCAGGCCAAAGAGGAAAAAATAGGACAATAAAGTAAGGCAGAGTGGGAAATATATAGAAAAAATACAAAGGAGAGCAGCGAGGGCCCCGTCGATTTAAAGCTCATCAATTCAGGACAAAGCAGCGCGTTGAAAACAATTGAGCAGTTAATGTTTGTTTACCCCACGTCCGCGGAAATAAAATGTGAGAGAAGCCCAGCAACAAAGATACAGATACAAGAGGGATGTGGCGAATTTAAAGGAGAAAAAAAATCCATTTGAGACTTTTCTTTCTCAGCTTTCCTCCTTCTTTCCTTTTTTTCTAAGGCATTTCTGTGGCCATCGTCGTCGTGTTGGTTGAAACTTTTCATAATTGAAATAAATAAAATACCACCAAGGCTAAATTGGAGAAAATATTTTCGGCTCGCCTGGGAAATCCCTCGATGAGCGCCCAATCTATGTTTGTATATCAATGGAAACTCATTTATTCGGATACTTTATAAATAATGTGGATTCGTTTTATGCCCGCCGGACTCGTTGGCACAGAGAAATTTAATCAAGCGCCGTCCAGGCGTCCAGGGCCGACTCAAATAATTTTCGCAAATTCATTTACGCATTTCATTTGGCCGTCCCCGCCCTAGTTCAATCCCTGAATCGTGAATCCTGAATCCCGAGCCCGAGTCCCGAATCCACCTCCTCATCCCTTAGCCGCTGGCATGCAAAACGTTTTTTAATCCCCGGCAACTTCTGGATGCCCGAACAAACGCATTGGCCAATTTGTGGCGGGCTGCAAAGAGAGAAAAAAATAAAATAAAGGAGCAGAAGAAGATCCGGGGGCGATGGGGAAAATGAATAAGTGAAACTGAAGGTTGAAGGCTGCGTGGAGCCCTGTGGCAGTTGCAGGAACATTGACAAATGGGGCGAGGCCACTGACCGGCTTACCCGGTCATCTATAAGTTCCCGCTGACGAGTGCAAAGTTGCTCAATTCGCGGCGGCCTTGCCGAGAGGCACGATAGTGTTGACAATTATCTTAATGAGTGCGCCAACCGAGAATTTCACCAGTTGGGGGAAATTTGTTTAAAATTAAATATTGAGGAGTAGCCCTTCAGTCGCCAGGTTTTAATATTAAATTCTTAAGGTGGATTTCTTTTACTTTTACAAAGGGTAAACAACATGTAGTATTTAAACTGGATTTAAGTTATTGTTATTGTTATTAAATATTATTGCTAAGCTTCTTTTGCTGCTCACTATAAGTATAACAAAATACTTCCTCGAAGTACTTACATTTTTTTATTACACAAATAATTTTTACTGCAATGACGGACTTAATATTTCTTGGCTTTTATTAAGCCCAAATGAAATGCTCAGAGCAAATGTTTGTGCGATAAACTGAGTTTTGCCAACTTAAAGCAAAAGTCGGTTGCTTGTGCTGGTTGGGACTTTTGACAACACAAACTCTGAATGCTGATTCAATCAGAGGAACATGCCACCAATCGTCACAGCGGCCCAGAACTCAGGCTTCGGGATTCGTTGAATATATTTCTATCCGATACATGTGGAACACAAGGGTATATTGGGTTAAGTATTAAATAGGAAAAGGATTAACTATTAATTATAAAAGAAAACTAAAAAAAGAAGGAAACAAATTTATTACTCTTCTACTGCCTAGGTTCTTTAAATTTTTTAACTTTATAAATATATTTTAAAATGCCTCCCAAAATATTGATATTTATTTAAAAGTTAGGAGTATTCAGCGGGGCGACTATAACGTCTTCAATTGCTTCCTTGGGATTTGCTGGCTCGGATTCGTCGTCGTCGTCTGTCAACTGTCGTCGTTCGGGCGGTTCACGTTCCGACCCCTAACCCTAACCCTTGTGCCATATTATCATAGCTGGGATGGGAGCTCACGACTGGGTCTTACTTTTATTTATTTTTATATTATTCGAGGGCAGCGCTGCTCTACTTTCAATAACTGTGAAAAAAACCGAATGAATGAACTGGCTAACCTTGCCGCTGGCTGGGAGGCGGCTGTGGTGGGTTTTGCTGCTCGACTTTTGTGTTCGGTTTATTAAAATATACATTTTTTCCTTTTTTTTTCATTTGCCTTCTATTCTATACCGAGAATTCTATTTTGCCTGTGCTTCGGCCTGTGTCTGTGTGAGGCTTTACTCTTTGGCTTGGCAAATTTTCGCAGAGAAAAATCGACTCGATTATACACATTTTCGAGTCGCCGCAGGTCAAAATGTCAGCAAAAAAACTGGACAATATAATAATAGATGTACAGTAATTATACCCAGGAAATAAATTTAATAATTTCAAGTAATGGAATAAATTGAACAGAATAGTATTTGAATTTTAAAAACGGTATGAACATCTAATCCGATTTTTCGTATAAAAACAAAAGCAATAATTTCACGTTACTTCCTATCTAGAAGATTTATTTGTCCTCCCCGTAACAAAAGGATTGTTTTGGAAAATAACTTTCTGTAATTGATAAAAATCTGATAATTCCTATTAATTTTAATTATTTATTTGCTAGTAGCCACTGTATATTTATGTTGGCTGATAAGTGAATTTTTTTGTATTCATTTCAAGTCCTGTGGCTTTGGCATATTTTATGCGCATTTGCATGTTCTTCTTTTTTTGTCGAGCCTGTTTTGCTCTCGAAGATTTATTTGTCAGATACGCTCTTTTATTTGATTTATGAGTTGGTCCTGTGACCTCCACCTACCCCGATTTCGTTATGAAAGAGCCGCTGAGCTGAGCTGAGCTCGCCGCCCTGGAGAATTGTGTCAAGCCAGTGAGCTCCCTGACTTTCTCCCCCCGAGCAGAGGGTTTCCCCAGCAGCCAGCAGCAATGAGAGATGTACGCTGCAGTCCCTAGTCTGTCCAGTTGTCCACCTGTCTGCGTGTCCACCTGTCCGTCGAGATGCCCGACAAGAGGCCCCTGGATCCGACCCAGCCGGTCCTCTACATCGAGCACTGCAGGCACCGTGAAATCTACCGGAAACGCGCCTTGCATCTTCATTCTACGCTGGCGGACGCTCTGAGGGCCATCCACCCGAAGGTTAATCTACAGCTGAGGATCAACGACTGTGGTACACCGAAGGTTGGATCCTTTGAGGTCGACGTGTCCAGCACCCCCACCGAGGACTCTGCGGGGCGTCATAGGGTATGGACGGGCCTGAAGCGAATGCCGAGCTCATCGAAGATTCCGCATGTGGACGACATCCTCACACCGGTTTGCTATGCGCTCAAGCTTCGGGATCCCCACAAGGAGTCGCATCGAAGAGTGCTCTCAAATCTGAGGAAAAACGAAGGCAAAGATGGCAAGTTTTAGGGGAGAGAACTGGGAAATCTATAAGTTAAATTTTTGTGTATTAAAAAATATTTGGAAATATCTACAGGTTTTTTTAAGAAATAATTACTTAAGATAAAGCGTTCCTTAAGAGTTTTTAGCCCCCTAAAACGCTAATGGAAAACTCCCCTGAAAGACGCCATCAAAAGGTCAAGCTTCTTGGTTTTTTGAATATTCAGCAGGCTAAGGGCATATCCTTGCCAGTCGCAGACTCCCTCCAAGAATAACACTTAAATCCGAAACTAATGAAAAGACAAACTGTGTGCCGGAGGAAACTGCCACTTTGCAGAACTAAAGTGTGATGTGTAAATGCATACAAGCGGCAGTTATGGCGGCGCTCGCCAAAGGATGCAAATGAAAATGCCTGGAGCCAGGAGCCAGGAGCCTGGAGAGGGAGTGGAAGGGAGCCGCCCATTTCCTGCTCATTTTCGCCGTGGGAGACGCCGCACAATGGCCGGAAAGATAGAGATACTATACTAAAATCCAATTTTTGATGACAA